>PVJL010005325.1:0-110568 GCA_004026885.1 Lyroderma lyra
CACACACACACACACACACACACACACAGAGGATTGAACTAAGTACACCTGAAGGGTACACTATCACTGGGCGGTAAAATTTCAGTTATAAAAAATTTAGTCAAATACGTGACGACAGAAGATTTAACTTTGGGTGTTGAACACACAATGCAATATACAGATGATGTTTTATAGAATTGTACACTTGAAACCTATATAATGTTATTAACCAGTGTCACCTTAATTAATAAAACTTTTTAAAAAGCTTAAATCCCCACACTTCCAAGTCTGACTGTGCAATTTGTGCCAATTACATATTTATCCACTTTCAAGGTTTTAGCTAGTGCCAAAGGTTGATAATGCCTAGGTTTCTCCCTCCAGCTTTACTTGCCTTCCTGTGATTCCTGCTGCCCTAACACCCTACACACACCCATCCTCTATTTTGCATATTCAAATCCTAAGCACTCTTCAAGGTCTGGTTCAAATGCTGCCTTCTCTTAAAGAATTATCTTGGAGTTCCCTGATGGTGTAGTGTCTTAAGGCTTCGGCGTGGACGCTGTCAGCGCTGCAGCCTGGGTTTGATTCCCAGTGAGGGAGCTACCCACATACCAAAAAGCAAAAAAAAAAAAAAAAAAAGAATTATCTTTCATGTGGTCCCTCATAGTGTTTTATCTGTCTCTCTTCTGTAGAACCTTTCACTTTCTGCCTTTATTAGCGTAATATAGGTGATTACTCCCAAGATGATGACTTAAAAAAACTATTTCTGAACTCCACTTTTGATAGTGCTTTCCATCAGTCTGAGAGTCACACAGGAAAATCAGTCTTACCAATAATGATAGCTAATATTTATTTTGTGCCTATGCCAAATAATGTGCCATGAGTTTTGCATCCAGTATCTTATTTAATCTGCCTAACAATCCTGTAAGACAGGTACTACTATAGGCCCTGTTTGGAAAGACACTGAACCTAGAGACATTAATCAATTGCCAAAACTACCCAGTTAGTAAGTGATAGAACTGGGATGTGACCCCTTCAGAGTCACATCTACATTCAATCAAAAAACAGTATTACCCAGATTGATCATTTACTTCATTAAGCCAATTTAGAATAATTGTTAGCTGTTTTGATCAAATCTATATTCAAAGAAAAGAATCATATACATAAAATTTTAATGTAGCTATAAAATTTAAATGGACTATTTTTCACATATAAAAACTTTTTAGAAATAATACCTAATGTTAGTAAGTGTGCAGGAAAAATTATATTCCCATACACTGCTGGTGGGAGTATAATCTGATACAACTTCAGAAAGCAACTTAGCAATCTCCATCAAAAGCCATTAAAATGTGTATTTTTACCATTAACCCATCAACTGCACTTCAAGAATTTCACTAAAGAAAATCATAGATTTAGCCTCAAAGATACTCAACACAGTACTGTTTTTAATAATGAAAAACTAGAAAAGATCTAAATTTCTAATAATAGTTTATTGTATAATTAAATTATATTACATTACACATTAAAGTCCAAAGGCCCACTAAACATTATTTCAGAGATGTATGATATCAAAGATTGTTCGCCATACATCATGAAGTGAAAACTGGTTGAAAAATGTATGGAACAAACACAGTTTCATTAAAAATACACACACACACACATAGATAAACCTGGAATGGTACAAATCTAAATGTTGAGAATGGCAATCTTTGGAAATAGTATGGGTTAGAATTTTATATATAACTGTATTTTCGATGATTATGTGTTACTTTTGTAACAAGAAAAATTATATGAGGGTGCTTGTTTTTTAAAAAGATATCACAGGGATGAAAAAAATACCAAAAAATTACTTTTAAATATCATTGAATTAAGTCTATAGTTTCCATTTAACACTTATACCAGTAAAAAAAATGATGTTGTTTCTATGTGTAAATTACTGGTATATTTGTTTCTGAAGACATATCTCTTTAAACACTTTATGCCTCTTTTAGACAACCCTACCATAGTTAGTATGCAGCTCAATAAAATACTTGAATAGAATTGAATAGTCTCATGTAAAATTTTTATAAATGAACTAGATGAGGAAGAACACAGTGAAGTTCCTTCATTACACCTCAATCACATGTGACACTGTTAGCCGTCACCTTCTTCTTAAAACTCTTTATTACCATGGCTTCTTCCAAGCTCATTCCCAGTCATCCTTCCATCTCAATGTCCACTGACCTCTCACTCCAGCAAAGATCTTCTTCCTCCTCTGAAGGGTAAGCTTTTCCCCCCATGCTGTAGTCCTCATCTTCCCGCATTCTTTCTTCCATACTCATTTCCTTGGTGAGTTCATTCACATCATGGCATCACCTATCATCTCAATGGGGATAATTTCAGAGACATGACCTTATTTCACTGGGTGTGGGCATGTGTGCTGTCATTGCTACACATATAAGGTATTTTGATATTGCATAACAATAATGATTAGAATTTTATAGTACAGCTCACCAAGGAAAAGATTGCTTGGAGGATTTGAGAAAGAGTTGGCAGCATCAATGGCAATGAACTCCTTCCCTGTCCCAATAAAGTAAACAAACTAAAAATATATCAATAGAAAGAAGTCAGCAAAGGATGTGTTTAAAATTTTCAGGTTAATGGTATCATACCTTGTTTGGGGAAGGAAGAAACTAAGTAAATGGAATAATTAGCCAACAGAAGGTTTTTTTAAAGGCCTTAGATTCTACATTTATAAAATTCACTTACATGAATGAAGTTCATGCTTTTTATATCATATCTTTTTTTGTTTTTTGTTTTTTTGTTTTCCTGATGGTCAGTCCTAATCAGCAGAGCACAATACTCTGTGGACTCGGCTTCAAAACAAATCTTCCAACTGTCTCCCTCCACTTTCAGAGTCCTGCCCTTAAGCTTCTCCCACATAGGAATTGAGAGCTACCACAGGGCTTGCAAATTCATTATTTATACTCAGGGTATGTTAATCATAGGTCCTGAAATTAGCTAAGGGCTACAGGCATCCCTCACACCCAGTACACAGAACATAAAGGTTACAGACTTTTGGAATAGGAGACCACAATTTTTGGCTAATTTTTTACTAATCCTGGCACCAAGAAAGCATATGGTAGAAAGCTCCATGGGTTATTACTGAAAAACTACAAAACGAGGAGTGATAAAAGGTGGGTGCTGAGGGAAACCACAGACCACAAACATCTATCATCACAGCCTGGACAGGGCCTTGGCAATGGGCACAGCCCGTGCTGGGACACTGGTGGTGCTGAGGCAGGTACACATGAGTAAGCAGTCCCCCTACAGCGGATGCCCAGAGCCACCGGCTCAGCTAGGTCATAGGCCTTTGGCATCTATCCGAACTTAACCTCAGATGGGCCAAATCAGCCCCTCTTGGAAACAGGTACACAGGCCAGCATCATTCCACATTCAGTTCTGCCTTACCGCATCAGAGGTGATGGATGAGCTGACTGGTACCCTCTACTCACATGAAGGTCTTGCACATTTTCACAGTTGCTGATACCACATCTTTCAGAAATCCCCAAACCAGTTTAACATAGCCTGATCTGATCATTTAAACAGTCTCGAAGGCATTGCTCTGACTCAACTGAATAAAAATTGCATGGACTGTCAGATAGCTGCCTCTCCCCTGCTTTTCTACCTGAGATGGACCTGGATACACAAGGGAAAGGAGTATCGTTAACACTAAATATGACTGGTTTTAAGAAACATAGAAGATATCCAGTTTTCTGACCATCAAGAAAGAAACCTAGAAGTTCTCTGAAGATACTTATTAGTGAACTCTTTTGGCAAAAAAAAATCAAAAATAGGACTTGGGACAAAAACAAACTGTTTTGCTTAAACTAAAGAAGAGAGCATTAAGTCTAGTCGCCATACCTCAATAGTAAAAGGAGCTTGAGATCACTTACTGTGATTTTGCAGCCCGTACTGTGATACCACTCCCCATATTGCATTACAGCTGGCTATATGCAGCCTAAGATTCCCTTTTCTCTATAGATCAATGACCCTTTGTGGAAAAAGGTTCTTCCTGCTCTATCATAAAGATTCAGCTGAGGAATCACAGATAGAGGCAAGGGATGTTCACTAAAACACAACCTGTCCCACTAAAATGTAAACTCCACAGAGCAAGGACATTGTCTAGTGTGTTGATCACTGTATCTCCAAAGTCTGACTCACAGAGAGTGACTGATATATTTTACTAGTTAATACTTAATATTAAATGAAGACAAAGAAAAGTTTAATAAGTTTAATATTTCTATTCTATAATATGTCTGTTTTTGAGAAAGGTAATCCTCTTCGTTCTAGATTCTTCTTTTCCTATTGCTTCTGTTGTGCAGTGAGGACAAAGTTAGTTAAAGAAGTGATCAAATGGGTCATAAACATAAAAAGACCTAAACATAGAAGCTAAAACTATAAAACTTCTAGCTATAGAAGAAAACACAAGGGAAAATCTTTGTGGTGCTGGTGTAAGCAAAGATTTCTTATGTGATGTGAGGCCCAAAAAGCACTAACCATACAGGAAAAAAGGAAGAAAGTGGATTTCACCAAAAATTAAAACTTCTGCTTTTGAAAAGATCATAAAGAAAATAAAAAGGCAAGCAACAGACTGGAGAGAAATATTTTTAATTCATATATTCACAAAGAACACGTACCCAGAATATACAAAGAATTCTTACAATGTCAAAACAAGAAGCCAAACATCTCAAACTTTTTAAATGGGCAAATGACTTAAATAGACCAAATATGAGATATTGATGGCAAATAATAAAGATGCTAAATATCATTAATCATTGGGAAAATGCAAATTAATATCACAATGAGATACCACTACACACCTACTAGAACAATTAAAAAAAAAAAAAAGAATACCAAGTGCTGATGATGAAGCAGGGGAACTGGAACTCTCATACAATGCTCATGAGCATAAACTTAGCCACTTCAGAGAGCCTCTTTGGCAGTTTTTTTCTTTTTTCAGTTTTTTTTGTATGTGGGGGGTAGCTCCCTGGCTGGGAATCGAACCCAGGCCACAGCGCTGACAGCACCGAAGCCTTAAGCCACTACACCACCAGGGAACTCCCTTTGACAGTTTAACACCAAGTTAAATATTCACTACCATAAAATCTAGGATTTCATCCAAGAAAAAGCAAAATGACTTGTATATGAATATTCACAACAGCTTCCAAAAAGTAGAAAACAATCTAAATGTCCATCAGCAGATGAATGGATAAACTAATGGTAGTATATCCAACAATGAAAAACTACTCAGCATTAAAAAGGGATGAATTATTAATATACACAAAAACATGGATGAATATAAAAAATATGCTGAATAAAGACCAGCACAGGATACATACTCCATGATTCCATTTATATGAAGGTCTATAACAGGCAAAACTAATCTACAGTGATAGAACTCTGACCAGTGGATGTCTGGGATGGGGGTGGGGAGAGGCTGATTACAAAGGATAACAGTAATTTGTGGGGTGACAGAAATGTTCTATATATTGACTATGAAGAAATTATTACAGTTATAAACATCTATCAAAATTCACTGAACTGTACCCTTAAAATGGGTGCATCATCTCATATGTAAATTATATTGCAATAAAGTTGAAAAATAGTTATTCTGCAACAGTTAAGGAGTTAAATTTTTTTTTGTTGTTATCAATAGTGGCTGGCCAGTGAATCATTACAGAGGTTAATCAGTCCATTAGTAGTACAGGATCTTCCTTGACCCAGAGGAATGGATTCTCTGACCGGTGGAAATGAAGTAGGTTAGAGAATCTGTTTTCCAATTCACAGAAGTTAGAGCATGAATTTGCACACTCTCTCATGATTAACACAAGTCAATTTTTAAAAAATCAGTTCATGCCCACCCAAGGATGAAAAAAAAAATCAGGCCTAAGCTATGATAACAGCTGAAGAAAGTTTTTATCAGAAAGTTAATGCTTCAGAAGTGAAGAAACCTCACCTTGGAAAAACAGGACATTTCTAGTACTCTGATTGGGACCTGGACCTTCCAAAGAGGGCCGAGCATCATCTGGGAGAAACATCTGGCACATTTACTGGTAGGAACAGACACACACACACACACACACACACACACACACACTACTGGTAGGAACACACACACACCCAGATGGGCAGAGATGCCTCCTTGGCCACACTCTACATGGCACAGGGGAAGAATAGCCTCACCCTAGAAGAGCAGGTTAGAATAACCAGATGCTTTTATCAGGTTTTCATTTGTAAATTGACTTACAAATGTTCATTACGATCACTTTTAAAACTTTAGGGATTGGAAAAGCTTTCTGTGTAAATACAGGAAGGAGAAAAAGCAAAGTAAAACCTGCTCTGCCCCCTACCTGTGCAGCCTTACACTTCTCTCTTCTATCCCCTCAATCCTTCGCCCCCTCAATCCCCAGTGTTAAAACTACACCAGGCGGCTTGGGTTGGGGCAAAAGTAAAGGAAGGCCTAGGATGGAGCAGTAGGGAAGTAGGGGGAGGGGTGATGAATTTAATGGACATTTGCCATTTGTAGTTCCCAGCATCCATGTCCCCTTCCTAAGGGTTCTCTGGTGTCCTTTCAGGCAATTAACTCTCCTGCTCTGGGTACAGCCTTGCTGGAAGAATAAAATCAAATGTCTGCCTTCCCTTGACAGAAACCAAGGAGTTTTCCTCTGCCTCCTTCCTCCAGATCCTTTCTCCCTAGATCCAGATAGTGACATAAACCGCACTGACTTAAGCCTGACCAAGCAAATCATCTCCTTGGACTTCACTTCTTTAGCAGAGTGATGCGAAAAGCAAAGAAATGGTCTGCAGTGGAGGCTTCTCTGTCTGTCAGTTCCCTTCGGTTTCCCCTCAATCCTGTGAGGCTCTTCTTAGTGGAGATATAAATATTTTAAGTCCCCACCTCCTCCCCTATCCCCTATCCTTTCCCAATCCCCCTTGTCAAAGTTAATGTCTCGTATCAGTTTAGTGTGTTTTCTTTCAGAAAATTCTGTACATCTCATTCTTGTTTTTAAAAATATATGTATGTGTCACATATAAATAGAATATTATATACATTGTTACATAACTTTTTTTTATAAGATATGATCTCCTATTTCTTTTGTATCTTATCATCATTCCTGATTAAAAATATACATATAAAAATTCTGCCAAAGTTAGAGTTTAGGGGTTGTGTGGGACTCAGTTAACCTCACTATTATCTGTCCCATTAATTACCCATAATAGGATGGATTTAGGTTCAAGTTTAGCTGAACTATGAAGATGCTAAAGAATATTAACAATGTGTCAGGCTGAAAAGTTCTCATAGGCAACATGGAGAAGGTTCCTGACCAGGGAAATCTCATGACAAAGACAATGTTTCATGAAAAATAACATGGAAACAGTGTATATGATATAAACCCAAAGAAAGAGAGATTAGATAGCAGGGAGACTAGTCCAGTGGCTAATAGAGAATAGCAGATCTGAAGAAATAAAATTCTGGATTACAGTTGTGGCTGGTGAAATGGAGAAAACTTTTACTGAATTCTAAGAAGCTAAACTAGTAGAGTGTAAAAAACAAAAGACTGGAATTAGAAGAGCTAGATTTAAATTCCAACTCTGAAATTTATTATCTGTGTGACCTTTGACAAGACACGTCCCTGCTGCATACCTGTTTCCCTGTCAATAAAATGAAGAACTTAGACTATCAGGGCTTCTAAGACTTTTCTTTTTCCCCTGGAAAAAATAAAAATAAAAAGGTGAGACTGTCTTGGTTGGAGCATGGCTAAAGGGCTCAGAGCCCTAGCCTGCCTTCATTTCACCTCTCTCAGGCACCTCTATGGCATTTTGAGCAGTCTTCAGAGGACTAGGGAAAAACTCTTAAAAATTCTCTAAAGAGTCTACTACTCAATGACTCTAGGGGTTAAACTTGGCAGAGGTACCTAGGAAAATAGTAATGACTTTTAATAGTTGCCACAGAATCATATAATAGAAAGAGTGAACAGACTTCCGATAAACATGCCTACTTCTTATAGGCCAAGCCCAATTTAATGTCCAAAATCTCATCCAAACCTTGTACAAATGGTA
This sequence comes from Lyroderma lyra, assembly GCA_004026885.1. Taxonomy (NCBI): domain Eukaryota; kingdom Metazoa; phylum Chordata; class Mammalia; order Chiroptera; family Megadermatidae; genus Lyroderma; species Lyroderma lyra. The sequence goes on from PVJL010005325.1 coordinate 8,080, forward strand.
ATCTAACCTTTATATAAATACTTTAGTCATAAATAATTCACCACCTAACAATTCAGATCATTCCAATTCAGGGTCCTCTATTTATTTTATTTTATTTTATTTTTAATGTGGGTAGCTCCCTGGCTGGGAATTGAACCCAGGCCACAGCGTTGACAGCGCCAAAGCCTTAGCCACTACACCACCAGGGAACCCCCAGGGTCCTCTATTTAAATGTTCTTCCTTTTTAAGCCAAAATCTGTCCCCCATCACTGTCATCTAAAATAAAAATCCATATTTCTCCTTCTAGAACTAAACCAAATAAATCTAACCCCTCTTCCATAGGACAGCCCTTCAACTGTTTGAAAAGGGCTATCAAGTCAGCTGTATCATCTCTTATTCTCTTTTGCTCTGGCTTGCCATGAACTGTGCCATGGAGGTGGGCTGCTCTGGTTTGGGATCAATTCAACATTTTCCAAGTATCTAAGAGCAAGTACATTTTCATTTACTACAGCTTTAAAGACTTAATCAAACCAGATGATCGTCCTTAAAACAAATGGCCAGCTTCATAATGAAGTATAAATAAAGCCCAAATTCATTATAAGGTAACTATTCTTTTCTTGCTAAACATTAGCTGCTCTCAGTGTATCAGAAGTAGATTGGTAAATCTTTTGACCTAAAGCAAATTGTGAAAATATCTAGCCAAGGATCCAAAGAGATCCAAGACTCAAAGTCCAATGAAGGGTGCATAAATGAGAAAGCTCAAAATCTCATCCACTCTCACGAGGTGGGGTGGGGGTGGGGATGACGTTCTCACCAGTACAAAACTCAGTCATCGCCACGGTGTTGTGGGCTATCAGTGAGAAAGCTTTGTTTACCATTCTTCATCCTACCCATTCCATATTCTACTACCAAGTCTGTAACATCAGGGTCTATGACCTGGGCCTAGATATGTTTGAAGGTGGGAAGCAGAAAGTACGAGGGAGTCCCTAAGGAGAAAGCAAGCCGGCATAGCCACAGTCTGTGATGCCTGTGGGAGCGCTGAGCCTTTACGGTTTCCTGTGCCCCAGTTGTCCTGGTAACCTGAGGCCTCCCTATTTGTGTTGGCATCATGGGGCCAAGAGCGGAAGCAAAGCTGGAGCACCAGGAAGACCTGCAGGGAAAAAATGTGGGTAATGCAGCAGTTGTGCCACAGGAGGGTCAAGCCTAGGGCATAAGAATTACCTGTTTGGGGAGGGGGCAGGGGTAGTGTCTTACAAAAATTTAATTTCCAGATTCCACTTCCAGTGTTTCTGATTCATTAGGTCTAGGATGAGCTCAGGAACACACAATTTTAAGAGGCTACTTCCTACCAAGTAAGACAAAGACCACACGTTTGAAAACCCAGGCTAAGCAAACAAATCAGCAGTTGGGGGGAAAAAATATAACCAACGATCAATTTCAGAAAGTCGATATTCTAGAACAGTAGTTCTCAATTTGGAGTGGAGGGGGGAAGGTGTGGGGGGAGGAGGGAGACCTTGCCCTCCAGGAGACACAGGGCAATGTCTGGAGATATTTCTGGGTGACACACTGTGAGGGTACCTCTGATATCTAGTGGGTAGAGGCCAGAGGTGCTGCTAAACATCCTACAGTGCACAGGACAGCCCCCACTCCTGACAACAGAGGATTATCCAATCTAAAATATCAGTGTCATAGTTGAGAGGCCCCTCAATCTCATCACCCCCAATCCATAGAAATCAATGCTACGTACAATTTTGGTCACAGGTCCCCTAGAAAATATTTGAGACTTCAAAAATGGTTTTTTAAGAAAGAGTGAATGGTATTAAAGATATGGATAAAGAGATGAGAACCCCAGACAATAAAGGAAGGTAGGTATGGACACAGAATAGGCACTGGGTGACAACAGTGGGAAAGAATGCTGCTCCCTCGTGGGTGCAGCCTATTCATCTGTAGAAGACTGGTAAAGACATGATCGGCCCATTAAAAATAAGATATAGGTGAAAAAAGGTAAATCAAAATTGAAAGAAAAATGGATAAAGGAACTCAAGAAGTAGCTTTAGGATTTGTTAAGCATAGATATGCAATGAAAAGATGTTAGAGAGTCTTCTGCAAGAGAACGCTAAACAAAGACACTTCAGCAATGGTAAGAAAAGACAATGAGACGATTCCTAAAAGGAGGTCAGGAACTATATACGAAAGGGAGATAAAAGTTATTTATAACCTTCTAGCCCTCATCACCCCCAAGAAAGATGGGTCCAGAAAAAGTTCCTTGGCTTCACTGAGCAGAGATAATAAAAGGGAAGAGAAGCTGGAGAAACACCAGCATATTTAAGAACTCTTCTCAAAGGGGAAGGAGGCAGAAGTGGTACTCAGGGAATGGAGGAGTATGGCTCAAAGAGGAGAACCGATGTTTTTGAGAAAGAAGGGGAAAGAGAAGGGGGAGATCTGGCAGCCACTCTAAGGAGAAGGACTTCAGGTACTTTCTCTTAGGGAGAGAGAGAGTAAAGGAGGAAATTTTTTGTTAAGTTTTGCTTCTGTGATATGGAAGATAAATCTTCACCTACCTCTTCTAAGAAACCGTTAATAAACACTGACGTTACTCATCAGGACTTCGGGGTTTGGGTTTATGTTTTTTTCAGTTGTGGTAACATGTGAGACTGGCCTCCAATAAGATCAGGGGCCCAGTTACACGTGTTTTTACTTAGTTTGAGGTGACCATAAGAATTTCAAATCTTTTCGAATCTTTAAAGCGCTGCCACAATGAAAAATAAGATTTCTTCCACATTTCTTCGAAGAACAAAACAAATGGAAAATATGAGATGTTACAGCAAGACAGATTTCAGCTTAACAACTCTCTAGTAACTAAAGCTACTTGTAGGTAGCAGCAGAATGGGCAGCCTCTGCTACAGGAGAAAGGGACCCAGTCCATTCAGCAGAGACAGTCAAGCAAAGACCTACTTGATCATCTTCCAGAGATAAGAATTAGATGCCTTCTGCATTTCTGATTTTGAGTCTATAATTTGAAGAGCAATTTACAAACAAGATAAAATGAGAGTCTCGTAAACAGAATTTTAAAGTCACTATTGCCATAAGTAGATTATGGAACAGGCAGGAAAAATAAAAGCAAATCAGTAAATAGGGAATTTAGTAAAAATTAAGGGGGTTAATTACTGGTAATAAGGGCCCTTGTGAATGCAAGAATTTATAAGCAGGAAAAAAAGAAAAGAAAAATTGGTGAGAATGGTTCCAGTGGTACAGAGATGGGGTAGGGAAAGTTCAATATGGGTTATTAATGGAAACTTGACCACAGTTGAAATCAATACTACAACCAGACAATCTTTTCTAGTCTCTGCCAGAGAGAATATTGGCCTGTTGGGTGTAACCATTATATGTTCTTGAAACGCTGGCCCTTCCATCCCCTCTACCTGCCGTTCACCACAGCCTTACAAGTCACCTCTCTCAGTTCCTGAAATGCAGCCTCCTTCATGAAGTCTCATGAAGAGGAATGCCTCTCCTCTTATCCTTCTCCAGTCTGAATATAGGATGCCAAAGGATGCTGTCTCTTAAACATCTATCCTCACTATGAATTTAACCCCTCATCTTTCACCCCAAAATGTATTTGGCCTGATATAATGTAACATACTAAATACATATTCATATTCATATATTGACTTACGGTTCTATTATGAGCACGTGTGTGTGTGTGTACATGAGGATATTCATGCACACACACATGGTAACATCTATTGTTGGTAAGCATTTAGGAATCTGATACTAGGATTATGAAATTTACCAACACTAAGCTGAAGTGGCCATGTCATGCGTATGAATGCAGAATGTAGGAACAAGAGACTGAAGCAGACATGAATTTCAAAACATTTTTTTCTTGTAGGAAAAGTAATGGAAACATAAGTATCTTTTGCTGTATCTAGAGAATGTTTAATAACAGGGAAGATTGAATGAAATCTTGGTGAAAGCAAACATAATAGAGTTTATAAAAAGTTCCGAATAAGAAATAAGTGACAGAAGAGGAAGGAAGACAGAAATTGATCATGCGAAAAAAATAAAGCCTAACCTTTTAAAAATCTGAAGTCTTCCCAAAGAGAAAGGAGGAAAAAGAGAATATTTCAACAAGAGAGTGTTAAAGATGGAAATGAGCCAGAAAGGGCTGTGGGGCTTAAAAAAAAAGTCAATGAAGAAGCAGTGGTGTATGTTGGCAAAAAGAAGTGCAGAGTTGAGGGGAGGGAGAATTTATAGTAGAGGAAGTTGGTATGAAGTTTTCCTCTAAAGATGCCCAGCAGAGCAAAGAAGGAATGAAGGCAAAGGCCACTGGGAATAAGGTAGGGCTGGGGCTGAAATAGCACAGGAGAAAGCAACACGGCCCAAAGTAGGAATTTTTTTTTTTTTTTTTAATTAACTGACCCAGATTTTCTTGCTTGGGGCCAAAGGCGACTGCAGGGTTTAAAGATCTTTCAAATAAATTATTAAGATCTTAATCCTTGTAATTGCCTTTGGCCCAAGATAACCTAAATTTATAAAGATCATGATAGAATTAGAGTTTCTCAGACAAGTACCAAATACCATTAGAAATACTATCTTGAGTGAAACAGCTTTAGCTTTCTATCAGCCACAGGGTACATACAGAAACTTTACAGCTATATACATGGCCACAGAAGATCGTTAAGTAACCTAACATACACGGGAAAACTGAGTTACTTGTCTTTGTACACTGTAGCCCAATGCTCCATCCCAAACAATGTTTTACTTGGCTCAGGATACATAGAGCAGGTTAGAGGGCGGCACAGAAAAAAAAATTAAGGTTAAAAAAAAACCACACAACAAAATCCCGTAAGATGAGGGAGAGAAAAGCCAGAAGCACTATGCTGCTGATGCAGAAGAACAGAAGCATTAAACACAGAATTCAGTCACATCAGTAAGGGGGAAAATGGCACAAAAACAAGAGGAAAGAAAAGACTTAATGCCATGTAACTCATCAATTGATAGCTTCACTTGGGTTTTAAATCAAATACTGAATCAGATTTTTCAACTTTTCTCTTTTCCTCTTTTTAAAACTTCAACAAAATTGAACCTTTTGATAAATGTAGCCATGCAGTTTTAAAGGACTATAAAAATTAGCAGCTCCGAGTCTTACTTTTTGGCAGGCTGACGGAGATGGCCTTGCCTTTAAGCTACTCACTGCTGTCCCTGCTCGGAGACCACAGACTCTACCTGTGAGGCCGAATCCGAATTCCTCACCCAGGCATTCGAAGCCTTCAATGACCTGACCACACTGCACCCAAATAACTCTAGCCCGTTACTCCCTAAAGCTACCGTCTACTCTCGCAGCCCACAGGCCGCTGGACAGACCTCACCTCGGGGGGTGTGCCATCCCTACTCCCCTACCTGAGGTGGGGGTCCCCACCCACAGGCTCTGGCTGGCTAGGGCCCACTCCGTGCCGAGCCTGCCCCTCGCCCTGGCTCTGCAGCCCCGCACTCCTCCCGCCCCCTCCCGGGCGCCGCCGACGGTTTTGTTCAGTCCACCTTCCCTCTCCACACCAGTTCTCTGGGGCTTCTCCCTGCTCCGCGAGGTTCTCCCAAGGGCTCGCTCCTGCCTGCCTCCATTCAGTCACAGCTCTGCATGCGGCGTCCATTTCCCCTGGGGTGACACCAGGACCTGCACCCTTCAGGGTCCCCTCCCCCCTTAACTCTCTCAGGTGCTTCCAAGACCCTCCAGGGGCTCCGGCCGCCCCTTGGGGGCTCTGCTCCAGTCCCCCAAATCTCCCCTCTGCAGCCAATCTCTCCTATCCCGCCAAGACGGCGGGGGTCAGCGGTGACTCACCGGAGGGCCGGCGGCCGGGGGGCCGGAATGCGCTCACTTCCTCACCGCGCGCACCTGCCCGGCACTGCTGGCGCACGGCCCGGCCGGGCCTCCGGCGGATGTTTTCTGTCCCCGCGCAGGCGGTGCGCGCCAACCGCCCCCACTCAGCCCGCGCGCCAACCACCGCGCCCCCCACAAGTGGCATCTCCAAGAGCCTCAGGAATCACGGGGTTGAGCCCTAACCGCTGACCCCCGACACACATGCTTGCATGTATGCATCCACACACACGTACACACCAATGAGAAGAGTGGCCTCTGGCCCCAAGAAGCTACACAGACAAACACAGGAGTGCGTGCACACGAACAGACATGCAAGTGGTTTCAACCAACACCTCCTCGCCGCTCCAACTTCTGGGAGAGGGATCCTGGCTCAGTCCCAGACTTCCTTTCCAGAAGCCCCCTACTGTGTACGGGTACCTGATCATTACTGACAGCTCTCACATCTGCTGTCCCCATTACCTCACACCAATCCCTCCTGGGCCTCCTTTGCCTTCCAGTATCACCACCACCACCACCTTCATGCTCTCTAGCTCCCCACTCCTGTCCACCCCATTTCGTTTGGTTGGTTCCAGGTTGCAGCAGAAGGTCCAAATTTTCAGGGTGTCACCTAGTGTCCCTTCCCCAGAAAGGCAGAGGAAGAGCTACTGACTACTGACAAGCCTTCCAGGCCCTTGTGTTAGACAGGACTTCTAATCCACCTGCTCCAGCCAAGAAAGCAGTCCAAGGCCACGCCTCCCACACACATCAGGGCACCCTGCATCAACTGTGAGTTTTCTCCTGTTTCCTATCTCTTGGCACTACCCTGGAAATGGAAAGGGTATCAGACCTGACTCAGGCGAATGTGTGGTACAGTCTGCATCTCCATCCACTTAATCTGCCTTCTTGGAAGAACACAGATAGGGAGTTTGAGGTGGACTGATGAGTTGTTTCTGAATGAAGAGGTGAGAGGCAGGGTAGCCCTCTACAAAAGTCAGCCAGAAGTTGTACCTGGGAGTGGGAGTCTTGGAGTAAATGGGTGTGGAGACTTAGAAAGATAAATAGAATAAATGCCAAAGTGATTAGCCCTGTAGGTAGGAGGTAAAAGAAATTGAGTTTGGCCAGAAGCCATTAGTACAAAAGGGATGGTCAACATTAGAGCGGTCAGAAAGGAGAACTTGAGAATTTGCTGAGTGGGGATGGAAATAGATCAGAACCCATGAGAAAAAGCAAGAGTCCTAAAGTAATCTAGAAGATAAGGGTAGGGTGCTGTAGTTTTTATAGGCAACAGTTTCTCAAACCAGACATTTAGAATTTCAAGGATACAAGAACCAAAACCAAAATGTTCTTGGAGGGATGACATGGAGAATGAGTATAAAAGGGACAGATGTCTCTGCCAGGAAACAGCAACCCCCAACCAGCTGTGTACAGGGCTACTCAAAGGAATGTCTATGCATTGTCTCTAGGGTTCAGCATCAAACACAGTAGTAGTTGATATTTTCTCAGGGCTATGTACTGGAGACAGTGCTAAGCGCATTACGTGCATTGCCTCATTTAACCCTCAACAAGCCTGAGTTAGTATTACCATCCCAATTTATAGATAAGGAAACAGGTGTAGAGAAGTGAAGTCACTTGCCCCGTCACACAGCTCTTAAGTGGAGTCAAGATTTTAGTCTAAGTAGTCTGACTCTAGAACCTATGCTCTAAATCACTCTTCTTGGGGTTCTCCAGAACCTGCAGGAAACCCAAAAGAGGATGTCACAGGTTAAATTCCTAAATCCTCATTCCATAACAAACAGGAAAGAAGGTTACCTCTGGGAAACTGGAATGACTCATACCACTAGGGCATTATAGATGTTCCTCTTTGAAAGAACCATCCCCACATACAGGGAGATCCTGTATCTGCTATATATTTAGGGGTAATGAACAATGGAGAGTCCCTCTCTGGGATGCCTGTGGAAAAGAGACATCCCACCCCATCTCTGAGGGGCAGCCATGTTTCTAGGATACTTCAGGGAGATCCTGCCCTAGGGTCTGAGAGAAACATTCTTCACTCCAGGTGCCTGTTCACTCTCCTGTAGCCTCTGGCCGTCGCACCCTACTGCAGCTCCTTGGTTTGGCTGGGGCACAGGATTAGCCATCCCCAGGAAATGCCTCCCTCCGGTCCAGGCAGGGATCCCAGCATACCCACCCCTGGAGAGTGTGTGTGTATATGTGTGGTGGTGTGGGGTGGGGAGGTGGGAGGAGATGGTGAAATGCTCCCTTCTCTCCAGGTCAGGAAGAGATCTGGGGACCACCTGGGGACCCTCACCCCTCCCACCTCCTTGCTGGGGAAGTGCCCAGTCCAGTGCCCCTTCCATGGCCACCTCCCTCCCCCCGGCTATGCGGGGGCATGAATCAGCTCTCACAGCTTGTTAAAGCTAGACCTCTTGTTTTCATGCCCTTACCTCAGGAAACAGAGTTACAGCTTTTCCAGCTCTACTCAGCAGGGGGCCAGGGTCCTCACTTTATAAACATCTCCAAGACTGTTGAGAGCAGAGGGCACTGAGATGGTGTGAGACAGGAGCCCAGGGGAAAAGACAGAAACTAAGACTCAAGGAGAGAAACAAAGAAAAGCCAAGGAGAGAAGATCACAGTAGCCTGAAGAGAAGCCAAGAAGGGTCTGAAAGGGCTGTGCTGCAGAAATGCCCCTAAGGATGCTCTGGACTGGACAGGCTAAGGGGATCCTGGGAGGCTGGGGGATCATCTGCTTGCTGATATCTCTGCTCCTCCAGCACCCAGGAGTCCACAGCAAGTGCTACTTCCAAGCTCAAGGTAAAGCTGGGTGAGGCGTTAGGAAAGGACAAGGAGCAGAGGGCACTGGGAGGAGCGGGGCTTTGAGATGATCCTATGTCAGAATGCCCAGACTCTCTCCAGCTTGGAAACAGGAGAGACTAAATAAATATAGGGGTAGTGTGCACTTACTCTCTCTTATTCCAGAGTGATCCTGTCTGCCACTATCACTTCCCCCAACACTAACATTTCCTATTTTTCCCTAGCCCCCTGCCATTATGATGGGAAATATTTTACCCTGGGTGAGTCTTGGCTCCGCAAGGACTGTTTCCATTGCACCTGTCTGCATCCTGTTGGTGTGGGCTGCTGTGACACGTGAGTGACCAAAGATGGCCTGAGAAAAGGGCTCTGACATGAGTGACTGAGAGATGGCCAGGGCGTGACTAGACTGCTGTCATGTGAGAACGAATAGAATAGCTATGTGAGGCTAACCAAACCTGAAGGTACCAACAAGAGTGAGAGGGAGAAGGCTTCAGACTACAAAAGTGAGGGAGTCATGGGTAGACCCAGAGGGAAAACACTCCTGCTGTGCAATGAAAAAATTCCCTATCTGGTAGGTGAGAACTTAGCTGGGGGACCAAGGGGACGCTAAGGGAAGACACGGGAGGAATGCTGGGAGAAAGGGAATGTGAGGAGGGATTACTGTGGCCCTTCACTGTGCTGACTGACTCCTTCCCCATTCCTTGGTTCCCCAGGTCCCAGCATCCCATCGACTTCCCCGCTGAGTGTGAGGTACGACAGGAGGCAGGAACCTGCCAGTTCTCCCTGGTACAAAAATCTGACCCTCAGCTGCCCTGCAAAGGGGGAGGGCCTGACCCAGAGTGGGGCTCAGCTAACACTCCTGTTCCCAGGGCTCCTGCTCCCCACTCCAGCTAAAGTCAACTGATCACCCTTCTGCTGACTGCCCACTGCTGCTGCCACATCCAAGGAAACCACTAGCAGCTGCCAGTTTATTCTGAATAAATAAATTAATGCTACAGCTGAAAGCCTGCCTCTCATTGTCCGTGCCATTGGAACCCAGGTGGGAAAATGGGCCCTACTATAGTCCAGGTGCTGATTTCTTGGTATCCTGAAGAACGTGGTGCTGCAGTGAGCCAGTTTCAGATGGTTATGGTGCTGGTGCTAGGGCCTGGGGCTGCATATGAGGCCAACGTCGGGCTTGTCGGGAGCACCTTGATGGGGAGGTCCCAGCTGAAGGTGTCTACGGGCACTTGCTCAGGCCCTGTCCAAGTGACAGGCTCAGGCTGTTCCATGGGAGGTAGGAGCACCAAACCCGGTTCTCGGGATGTTACGAATTCAAAATGCAATCGCCACTTCAGGGACACTGGAAAAAAAGATAAAGGCAGAGGCATTAGAAGCCAGGAGTAAAAGCCAATGACAGGATGTTGTTAGCGAATGAGCAAAACCTTATATTCAGGAAGAGGCAGAGAAGTTACGGGGTAGGAAGCAAGGATCAAGGTTTTCTCTGAAGAAATCTAGTGTGTTAACCAGAAATACAACAATAAGGATAGTGTCAAGCACTAATAACTCGAGTGTGAGACAGTCCAAGACTTGGTAGCCTAAAGTAAAAGTGTTGGGGAATCAGAGATCAGTGCATCACAGGGTCCCAGCAGGTAGAGCCGGGGAAGGAGATCTGCAAAGCTGTTAAGAATTTAGGGGTCAAAACAAAAACAAAAACTCAATTAAAAAATGGGCAGATCATCATGCTAAGTGAAATAAGACAGAAAAAAAACCAACAACTACATGATTCTACTCATATGTGGAACATAAAATCAAAAACAACAAAGAAACAAAACTCATGGATACAGTCAATAATTTAGTAGTTATCTGAGAGTAAGGGGGAGGGGTGGGGGAAAAGGGACAGGGACACAAATATATGGTTATGGAAAGAGAACTGACTCTGGGTGATGAACATATAATGCAATGCATGGAGGATGTAATGTGCACCTGGAATCTACATAATTTTTACTGATCTATGTCATCCCGATAAATTTAATCATACATACATACATACATACATACATACAAAGAATTTAGGGGTCAGTGCATCTAGGAAACAGGCTGAAGATGTGAGAAAGTGTTAAGGGTCAGAGGCTGGATGTGGGTATGTCTGGGAGTGTGTTAGGTGTCAGGATCCATTACACTCTACCTAAAGCACAGTATTTCACTCTTTACCCACTCCAATAACTAGGTCAGGGTCTCACCAATGGCTGTGCAGAAGCCTGGGGTGGAGCTGAGAGGGATGGGGAGGGAGAAGCTGGTTCTGGTTGTATGTAGGCAGGACTCCTGGTGCCGGGCATGAGTCACATGGGACACAGAAGGGGCACCCCCTGCCCCTTGGCGCCGCTGGTACTCGGGCTGTACACGCTCCTCCGTCTGTAAGCTTACTGAAAACTGGGAGCAAGAAAAGTTCATGCCAGCAGGCATTAGATGAGAGGGCAGCCCAACCGCAATCCATTTTAGCAAAGAGACACTGACTGACCCCCCTATCCACTTCTACATACCACCCCTCTTTATGCAGGCACTTCTCTTTCCACCCCAGCCCTTCAGGCCCAGTGCCCCAAAAGCCCTTCTCCCTTCTCACCTGCAAACAAGCTACAGTTCCTTCCCCTAAGTTTAACGTCCCCACCACGTCCTCGCCGAGTCTGTATACAGATTTGAAGATGCCAAATGTCCCAACTTTTCCTCGACCATCACTGATATTGTATAGATCTGGGGAAAATGGGACACTGTAAACCTGGAGTCCACACTGGGGAATTTCTAGGGCTAGAGGCCAGAGGCCAAAAGGTGGGGCTTTTCTTTATAATCTGGGGTTGAAATCCGTGGATCCTCACAAGTATGTGGCAGAACCCACCTCTGAGACAGGAATACTATACGGGGAGAGCGGGGCAGGGCATTTGGAAAGAATTCTCACTAAGGCTTCGGCAGGATGTGGCAGCCATGAGGCGCTCCCCAGCCAGCTCAGCTAGCCATGAATCCTTCTTCCCACCTTCATCCTCCTCCAAGAATGGACTAGATGGGGCTACAGCCTCATCCTGGGGAAAGCGGACATCCTGCAGGCCTAGAGAGAGAATGAGTGGAGAAATTTGGGCAGGAACAAAGAGTAGAGGTTAGGATCTTAGACTCCAACCTGAGAGCGTTGAAGGCAAGGGGATCCACAGCTGAGGTACACATCTTAACCTGTTCTCCAGAACCTTCCCTCGCCAACTCCCTTGCACCCTTACTAAGACTAGGAAGCTTCCCTCCAGCCCTTCTCACAAGTTCTCTAAAGACTGTTTCTGCTTTGATGAGGTTCTTCCCCAGCCCTTCTCTCAGGAACCCTTACTTACCAGTCAATACAAGAACCCTCAGAGGGACCCTGAGTAAAGTGATGGGTGAGTTGACACGCTGGCAGCCAATGGTCAGTTTGTAGACATACTTGACTGACTGACCCCGAAAGGAGGGTGGTCCCTCTATGGGCAGCACTTCGCTGTAGGAGTCTGGTTGAGAAGTAGTAGTCAGGGGCGCCAGAGGCAGCCAGAGAAGTCCTCCCTCCAGGAGCCTTAGAAGGCAATTCAAGGGTAGGAGACAGTCACTCACATGATTTGGACTCTCCAGGGTCTAGCCTCAGGTCACAGAATAGGATTTTTGGTGGAGTAGAAAGGATACACTGACCCCTCTCACCTGAAAAAGACAGACTGCAGTTTAATGACCTCATTGTCCAGTATTGGACGAGGCTAACTCAGCAAGTGGGGGCATTAACCACTGCTACCAAAGGGTTACTCCTATTTTTGTGCTATGAGACAGCAAGTCTTACTCCCTCAAAGCAACAATTACATCCCCCCACATCCCCAATGTCGCAGGGACTACAATGGCACACCCAAACAATTTAACAACCCTTCTGTGACAATTACTCCATTTCCCGCCATTACATATTATATCTCTAACCTCGGTGTGGTAGAAAGACAGTCTGGCTCTCAGGCTGAACATCTGGTTGACTGGAGTCAGGGGGAGGCAGTGCTACTCGACTCTCACTGGCATGGAACTGGCAGTGGATTTGGGCACTGGCCCAGGCCAGAGCTTCACTATAGGAAGAGGGAAAGGAGGCATCAGAGGGGAGTTCAGACCTCCCCAAGGCTCTCCCAAACTCCCTACCGCATTGTCTGAGAGACCAACATGGTTGATGTGGCTGTCTAGGGATCAGGGACTCAAGAACCCCAAAGTGAAAGCATTAAAGAAAGAAAAGTATACTGTGGGTACAAAGGGGAATGGGGAGGAGAGAGGAAAGCAGAATAAAGGCTTATGTCAACTACACTTTCTGTTAAATAGCCCTTTCCTACAATGAGAGCACAATGAGCAGGAAGGTGGTGATGTAGCTACCAAACAACCTGAGCGCTGGCTTAGCACTACAGATACCAGGCTTCCTCCCAAAAGGGCCACCTTCTTCAGTACCAGCATCCTCACCTGGATGCAGAAGTGGCTGTGGGGGGAAGGGGGTTGGTGACCGTCACCACACATTCCAGCGCCTCCCCCGCCAGAAACACAGGACCTCGGCTCAGCTCTGCTACCACTTCAATCATGGCAGCTCCGGATCAGATCTAGAAGACAAGGGTGGGGAGGGTCAGAGGTCAGTACCACCGCTGAGGGTGTTGGAGAGAAGCCTGGGGCGAGGGCCGAGGAGACAGGCGGTCAGCACCACGGTGTCAGGGAGAAGCCCCCAGATTTGGGTGCAGGGAGGTGGATGGGAGGTGCTGGGGCAGCTGACTCAATACTGCCTAGGGGAAGGCGTCGCTCCGGGTCTCAGACTCCCGCCCCTCTCAGCACCGGATTAGTCCCCCTACTCTCCGGCATCCCCGGCCCGGCCTCCGCCCCCCTTCCCTCAATGTTGCACGTCCCAGCCCTAGGCCACGACACCGTCACCTCGTGCTCCCAGCCCGGGGACCTGCACGGTCGACACTGGGGATCTCAGCACACCGAAGCCCGCCCCTCCTGGACCCTGACTAGTGGGGAGCTGCGTCTGCGACAGAAGCGGTGCAGCAGAGGCGGGACTTCCTTTAGCCCCCTCTCCCGAACGAGCCCCTTCCGGCCGGAAGCGCCGGCCTGGCCGGACCGGAAGGGGCTCGAATGCCGCCGCCTTGGGTCACCTTTCCACGGCCTGGCATCTGGCGCGGGCGCTGCCCCAGACACCGGCCGGCGGAACCCGGCGCCCAATCCTGGGGGGCCTGGTGCCGCGGCCCGGGGACGCGGCTGAGACTGCCGCGAGCTCCCAGGCAGGTCCCGGGGGCGGTGCCTTGCGGGCTGGCTCCCCGGGCTCCTCCTCTCTCCGCGGGCCCAATAGTCGCCCTTTGGCTAGGCAAGCAAATCATCGCGGCCCAATGACGACGAGGCCTGACCCTTCCCGCCCAGGACCCAGAGAGACGACCGGGAGGGAGTCCGAGGCGGCTTTATTGCTGTCGCCTCCGCCGCCGCTGCATCAACAGCTCCCGGGTTCCACAGAGACACCTGCTCACCTCAGCTTTCCCCAGCGTCCGGCCCTCCGGGACGGCACCTAACAACAACCGGCGCCCGCATCTGGACTTGGCTGGCGAGGTGCTTTGTAACAGAAGGCTTGGGACCCGGCACCATCGAGGTCGTGGGGACCCAGGATTCAGGGAACATGGGAACCGGAGTCCCATCCTCGGAGCAAACCAGCTGTGCCAAAGCGCATCCACAGAATTATTGCCCTGAAGATACTGGAGACACTGAGACTGTGCAAGTTACCGACTGCGAAAGCCCGGAGGACGATCGACCCCAAAATGAGCGGTGCTACAGCAATCCGGAGGACTCTGGGCAGCTCATGGCTTCCTACGAGGGTAAAGCTAAGGGCTACCAGGTGCCTCCCTTTGGCTGGCGCATCTGCCTGGCTCACGAGTTTGCAGAGAAGAGGAAACCCTTTAATGCCAATGACATCTCCCTAAGCAACCTGGTAAAGCATCTGGGCATGGGCTTGAGGTGAGTACCTCCCATTGCCTATAGTACCTTAGGCTTCACTGTGTTCCAGCACAAGACTTCCTTGCAGAGGTGGGAAAGAGTGAGAAGGCAGGTCGGTGCCTTGTCCCAGTCAAGTCGTCCCTGTTCCCAACATATTCTAAGCCCTGTTTTTGGAGGGTGAGACCAGGTCACATCTTTTGCTACCCTCTTTCCTCCAGAAACTTGTCTTTTTAGCAAGGAAGAGTAGAAACCTGTGGGCCTGCAGTCACCCTTTCCCATTTAAGCTCCCTCTCACATACTTCCTCCTTTCCAAAGACTGCTCTTTTGGAATTAGCTATACTTTGTGGCAAGGTAGGAAAGGATAGACTGGCTACTATAGTACTGACACAATGTTGTTTTATTTGGAAGGGATAGGTTCTGAACTCGATTCCCCTGAGCAGCTAGGGTAGTCTCTGTACCTCATTTAAACACACCACATTACAGTGTCTTTCCTCAAGCTTTAAAAGCTCCAGGGAGTGGAGAGAGCTTACCTGCTCTCAACTCTAAAGAGAGGATGATGAGAAGTGCTGTTCACTATTCTGGGACAGACAGCCCCTGATATAAAAAGCAAAGAAGACCTCTAACGAGAGGGGCACTGTTGTCTGTGTGCCCAGAGCTCTTAGTAGTAGTGTTCTATAGCCTGGCCTGCTGTCTCTCTCCCACCACACTCCCTCAAAGGCTGCAGACACCTGAAGAGCTCATCCTGGGCCATAGAACTCCTCTGTATCCCTCCAGATCTCCACTGAGTTCAAAATCCAGTGATGAGAAGCCAAGAGCTATTAACAGGAACAGGTGGATGTAAGGACAAAAAGCTGTGTTTATTGTGTGGACTGAGGTCATCCTGACTCAGTCCACACAATAAACACAGAACCAGGGAGGGAGGCATAAAGTTGGGAAACCCAGCCCTGACATCCTCTAAAGTAGGGGATCCTTCCCTTTTCCCAGTCGGGGCTGTGGGGCTGGGGTGTGGAGTCCATTTACCTAACTAACCCCAGCCCTAGGCAGTGGGAAGGGCCTGGTGCTGCCGGAGTATCCAGCTCCTCTGCTAGTTCCTGTGGTTGGCCTGTACCAAAGAACAATTAGCCCTTCAGGCTGCTTCTAAAACTGACCTAGCCCACCTTTGACCCCAAAAGCCTTTGGATCAAAATAGAATCTAGGGCTAGGGTGCTGAGAGAATCATATTGGGGTACATGTGGTGGGGACAATAAAGTCAAAAACAGGTGGATACCCCAGCCCCTTAGTCTCTATGAGCTGAGTCATAGAGGCCTAAAGTTGTGCTTAGCCCCCTGGACCTGGGTTTCCCATACCAGGATAGGGTGGGCCCACTGACACCGGGCTTTTGGAATGGGATGAAGTTCTGCATTGAGGAGAAAGGGGGAGACAAGGAAGATTCCTGAGCGATAATTCTTAAGTTGGAACTGAATTATGGAGAAAGCCAAATACATGAGGAATGGCCCACTACTAAATTACAAGAGGGAGAGAAAAGCAGATCCTAAGAGCTGAGCTGAGGGTACACAGATCAGGAGCTCCAGCAAGAAAGAGTTCTCTTGGCCTCATTGTGGTAAGAACTCAATTCTAATTGCTCTCCCTTCCAGACAGAGTCCATTCATTCAATAAATATTTATTGAGCACTTGTTCAATGCCAGATCCTCCTTTGTTCTGCCTATCCTCATATCTTGGATTTCTTCCTTGCTGCCCTAATCCTTCCTGCATTCTCCCTTCCTTTACCAATCCTTTCTGGCCTCTAGTTTCAATGTCCAGTTTTCGGTAAGCTGACAGGGAGGATATTCTGCTTTCCCATCATCTCATCCTTTGTCTTCCCTCCCACCCCCAGAATGTACCCTCCCTATTCTAAAAGAACATTTCTCCTCCCCTGGCTCCTGTCTGTGTTCATCTCATTTACGCTCCACTGTTTGTACATTCATTTGTAAATTTGGCAAATATTTATTGATGGCAGACCATGTGCCCTGTACTTGAAGCTATAGATAATAACCAGCTAGTCTTTGTTGCTGTCTCTTTCCCTAAGGATCTTAAAAGTATGTCAGACTCACGTGAGGAACACTGAAATGACAAGACAGCATTTGATTGGGAATTGAGATAGTGTATATACTATGATACCTGACACAGGTATTTCACTTTATGGCTTTCCTATTATATCATTTGCTCCTTCAACCATTCCATGAGGTAGGGAGTGGGGGCAGGAGGTATCCCCACTGTAGATGAGGAAACTGAGGCTCAGAGGGGTTACTTATAGAATGACATGGTTACAAGTATCGTGCGTGAGTAGTAGGTATAAAATGGTTGGGTAGGGAGGAGAGGAATTGGGAGAGAGTCTGGCGGGGCAGGGGTTACTTAGTGAGGACCCACCCTGAAAGTAAGATGAGAAGGTCTAGGACAGATGTGAGAACCTTGAATCCCAAACGGAATCATTTGCCTATTGGATATAGAGCTGCAACAAGACCAGGAAATTTTGGAGATTTTTTAAAAGGCTTACTAGGGTATTATGAGAGAGCAGAATCACAAAGCTTGTAATTTAAAAAAAAAAAAGATGAAATGCCCCAAAATGTAAACACTGATTGTCTCTGGGTGGGCTTTTCCCCCGACTTTCTACTTTCTATATTGTACAAAGTTTCACCTTTCATAATCAGAAAGAAAAATCATTGTAAAAAGAAGAAAGTTATCACAGCAGCCTGTGCCTATGGTGGAGGGCAGAGGGGTTGTGTGTCAGGAAACCGTTACTGGCCCTTTCAACATCTCAAACAAAAGCTCTTGGAGTAAGTAAAGCAGTGGTAGTGGAGTTAGAGGTGAGGAAAGATCTGAAAGCTCCTGAGAATATAGAGGAGAAACAAAGACAGTCCCACACTGTGAGCTGGGGTGACTGGGAAGATGAGGGGGCCTTGAACTGTAGAGAAGTTGAGAGGAGGAAAGGTTTGGAAGCAAAGGTGGTGGGTCCTTGGAAATCACAGCTGGGTGTCCAGAAAGAGGTAGGTGACTACAGCCCAGGAGGCACTGCCCACGGCCTCACACTGCCTCTTGCTCCTCAGGTACTTGCAGTGGTGGTACCGGAAGACCCAGGTGGAGAAGAAGAAACCTTTCATTGATCTCATCAACTGTGTACCCCTGAGACAGATCTACGGTGAGCCTCACCCCAGCTCTGCCATGTTCAGACAGGGCCCAGCCTCCAGGTCTACCACAGAGCTAGGCAAAGAGGCTTCCAGCTTAGGCAAGCTGCACTGCCCCCATCCCCTAGGGGTTTTTATGCAGCTTTATTGAGATATAATTGACATAAAACATTGTGTACGTTTCAGGTGTACAATGTGTTGGTTTGATATGCCCATGGTTTTTTAGAAGAACCCATTTTATAGTCTAGAAAGTGAGAAATTGGCATGACTCTCCCCATGCCCTATTAACGATCCTGATTCTCTCTATAGGTTGTCCCTTGGGTGGCATTGGAGGAGGCACTATCACCCGAGGCTGGAGAGGCCAGTTCTGTCGTTGGCAGCTTAATCCTGGCATGTACCAACACCGGACAGTCATCGCTGACCAAGTAAGAGCCAGGAAGTGCAGGAGAGGTCGAGGACAGTACCTCCCTTTTGGCTAGCGTAGGATATGGCACTTAGATATGTACATGATTCAGTCCAGAAGTCCCATCAGGATGCTTTCCATGTACCCAGCCCTGTGCTAGGATGTACAAATGAGACAGCACATGTTCCTTGAAAGAGTAAACAGCCCCAACACCCCTGTCCCTCCATTTCTCTAATAAATGCCTCTTACCTACTTTGCTGTCCCAGCTCCACTAGCTGAGCCGTACCCAGCCACAGAGACTGCAGAGAATTCCCAGATCACTTAACCTAGTTGAAAGAACATGTGGTAGGACAGAAGAAAAAACAAAACCAGTGGTCTACAAATGCATGGGGGGCGGGGGGGATGCATAGAGCACCCATTGCTCACACTGATTTGCCAGTCTTCAGCCAGAGTTCAGCTCCTCTGCTGGTAATCACTCTTTTGGAGGTCTCTTTGGCTGAGACCTTGGGAAGCCCCTCCTTTCTCAGGCATGGATCTCTACCTAGCCTTCTTCCCTTTCTGAAGCTTCACTTCTTTTCCCTCTGTTCCTTCATCACACCTGGACCTTGGATTGCCAGAGGCATGGGATCTACCTTTCATCCTGTCTCTCTAGTTACCTCTCATGTTAAGTTACCCACCAAGTTCCTATTTCCTGTTTGAGGGATGCCTCCAGCTTTCAGCTCAGCTTCAAAGGGGAAATGACTAGCAGACCTTGAGTCCAATTAATGACAGTGCCCTTCCTAATTAGGTTTACCAGCCCTGCCCACTGCCCCAAGCTTCCTCTCTGGCTCATCCCCTAGTTATCCCAAGGGGAATGCCTTCCAGAGTCGTGACTCTACTGTTAAAGTAATTACTGTATGCTTTACATGTGCCAGGCTTTTTGTATATTTAATATTTAAAGACAGTCCTATAAGGTAAGTATCATCATTACTGTGCCTATTTTACAGATGAGGAAACTAAGATCCACAGAGGTTTAGTAGCATGCCCAAGGTCACATGGTTGGTAAATGGAAGCACTGAGATTCAGAATCACTTCTCTCTGTGGTTAAGAGCCTATGGTATTAACCATTATCTACTGTTCCAACAACATGATCTTAAATTTTTACTAGGGGAATAGGACTTTGAGAAATGGAGTCTGAGACCACATCAGTGCCAAAATGAGAGGGGCAGATAGTACACTAAGGAAAAAGGGACACTGGTGCCCACTTTGCCCCTTCTCTCCCCACACATGCCAACTCCTTCTGACTGAGGTGGAATCACAGGTAGAGAGGGAGACTTCAGTGAACTAGAGAGGGTCCCCGGCCTCAGAAAACCCATAGAGCAATCAGGGAGTCAGAATGTAAATAAATACATTATAACAGACTAGAGGGTTTGAGGGATATACAGGAGAATGACTCACTTCTTGAAGAGAGGCGATGGCATTTGACCTAGGCTTTGTAGGATGGAGCGGTTTCACCAGATGGAGATGAGCATGAGCAAAGGCATGGAAGAGGAAATGTAGTATGCTCACAGAACAGTGAGTGTTTGATATGACCAGAATATAGGTGCTTGAACAGGTGATGAGTCTGATGGGCGGGGGAGGCCAGATCAAGAAGGCCTTGAAAGCCAAGTAGAAGAGTTTAGGCTTTAGCCTGAGAGCCATGGGGTGTCACTGAAACATTATAAACACAGATTAATGTATCTTGGTTTGTCTGTAAGAAAGATCATTCTGATACCCAGATAAGGGGCAGAGGGTAAAAGCAGAGGTGGTGATGGCTTGGGTTAGGGCAATAAGACCACAGTGGTTAGATGGGGGAGGAAGCCTCATAGATAGATGGAGAAGGGGGCAGGACTTGTGACTCACTGAGCTCGGGGAAAAGGCCTGGGAGATGAGTGAGGCTGTGATACAGTGGTAACCACTGCAGGCTCTCCAAGAAGAGGAACTACTTTGAGGTGCCTGTGGGTTACTTTGTTCTAACTTATGTTCCTTCTTGGTTTAGTTCACTGTGTGCTTGCGTCGGAAAGGGCAGACTGTGTACCAGCAAGTCTTGTCCGTGGAGCGTCCAAGCGTTCTGCGCAACTGGAACTGGGGTCTGTGTGGGTACTTTGCATTCTACCACGCCCTCTATCCCAGAGCCTGGACTGTCTATCAGCTTCCTGGCCAGAATGTCACCCTTACCTGCCGCCAGATTACACCCATCTTGCCCCACGACTACCAGGTGAGATTCCCTTTCTGTGTTTCCTCCATGTCCTCCCTTCCTTGGGATCTGTCTCTGCTAGAAATTCCATAACCTATGAAAGAAGGGGTTGGAGCATGAACATCACATTGGTTTCCTCGGACCACCGCCCAGTTGGTCTTCTCTCTCCTGGTGGACAGCCTGCCTGGGAATATGAGGAGATGCAAGCAGAAGACAAGGGAGTATATTGGGAGTATTTTGAGTCAGGTCCTTGATACGGAGCATTGACCCTGGGGAGTGGGCCCAGGAGAGGCTATACTGGGACCATCTAAGTCTGATCTTTTGCTCCCAGGACAGCAGTCTGCCTGTAGGAGTATTTGTGTGGGATGTAGAAAATGAAGGGGATGAAGCCTTGGATGTGTCCATCATGTTCTCCATGCGGAACGGACTGGGAGGTGGAGACGATGCCCCAGGGGGTTTGTGGAATGAGCCCTTCTGTCTGGAGCATGACGGGGAGACTGTACAGGGGTTGTTGTTGCATCATCCAACCCTTCCAAATCCCTACACGATGGCTGTGGCTGCACGACTCACGGTATGGAGCACCCTGCCCTATATCTTAGTCCGTGAACCCCCTTCCTTCATCCTGGTCCCTGAGCCTACCCCCATCCCACCATGTCTGTTCATTTTCTCAACTCCTGAGTCCCACCCTCACTAGAGCCCTTAAGCCTCTAGAACTTGGAGATGGGAATATGTAACAGGAGCTAGAATGTTCATTAGAAGGCAGCGTACTTGTGAAGCTTCCCCTCACAGTCTTTGTCCCCTAACAGGCAGATACGACAGTAACCCACATCACAGCCTTTGACCCTGACAGCACTGGGCAGCAGGTGTGGCAGGATCTACTTCAGGATGGACAGCTGGACTCCCCCGCTGGTGATGGGGGGTCTAACAGGGAGGGGGTGGGAAGAGAGGTTGTCCATTTTGGGAGCAAGGTGGGAGGCCTGGTAAATAAGTAGGCCTTGTTTTCATGTTTGGGCTCCCTGGGGCTGAAGGAGGTACCTGTGTTGATTCCTCTTGTGCTTCTCTCAGACCAAAGCATCCCCTCACAGAAAGGGGTAGGCATTGCTGGGGCTATATGTGCTACGGGCAAGCTGCCACCTCGAGGACAGTGCCGCCTGGAATTCTCACTGGCTTGGGACATGCCCAGAGTCATGTTTGGAGCTAAGAGCCAGGTCTACTACAGGTGAGGGGACTGAGAGAGTACAGGGATCCAAGGTGCTAGGTCTCTGACCTAGAGCTCATGTTCTCACCCCTCCCCTCTCTTTCCACCCCAGGCGGTACACGAGGTTCTTTGGCTCAGATGGTGATGCAGCACCCGCCCTTAGCCACTATGCACTGTGCCGATACTCAGACTGGGAAGAGAGGATCTCGGCTTGGCAGAGCCCGGTATTGGATGACAGGTGCCATTGGGGCCTATCTCTTGCCTTTCTCCCAGGCACTCACATTCCAACTAGGACTCTTTGATGCACTCACCACCCAGCAAAGTCAGCAGAGTTGGTCTGGGATTCATTTGATGCCCCCACTCTCTTGAACCCCAGAATCCTTCCTTTCCTGGGAGTTTGCCACTCATGAGACTATTCTCTCCTCCTGGCTCCCTAGATCCTTGCCTGCCTGGTACAAATCTGCACTGTTCAATGAACTATATTTCCTGGCTGATGGAGGCACAATATGGCTGGAAGTTCCTGAGGACTCCCTACCACAGGAGCTGGGGGGGGACATGTGTCAGCTCCGCCCCATCCTACGGGAGTACGGTCGATTTGGCTACCTTGAAGGTACAGGCTGCTGATAGGTCATGGTGTGGCAAGCTGTCTGTGAGGCCAGTTAGTGCCCTACTACCAGACAGAATGATAGGTTTTACCTACCCCAGAGTATTGTTTGGGATGGGGGTAAGTGGCAGATAAGGAGTTTCAGAGTGCCCCATTCTCATCTCTGGAGGACAAGCTAGGGAGGGGTATACAAGTGGAAGTACGAATTCTGGCAACAATGTGTCTCCCTCATTCCTCCAGGCCAGGAATATCGCATGTACAACACATATGATGTCCACTTCTATGCTTCCTTTGCCCTCATCATGCTCTGGCCCAAACTCGAGCTCAGCCTGCAGTATGACATGGGTGAGGGTCTCTTTTGTGCCCCTTCTGCCCTCCTAGTTCCCCAAACTCCTGAACTTCTGTGGTCCCTCATATTGTCTCTTCCCCTTTCTCCCCGAAACATATCTACATCCTACTTATTGGTTCCCCTCTTGGGTCACACACAGCTCTGTGCTCCATCCCAAGCTTGCCTATTCCCTGTCCTCCCAATTTGTGTCTGCTCCCCCAGCTCTGGCCACACTCAAGGAGGATCTGACATGGCGACAGTATCTAATGAGTGGGGTAATGGCACCCGTGAAAAGGAGGAACGTCATCCCCCATGATATTGGAGACCCAGGTAGAAGTACCTCCACCTCAACCACCCTCCCTGTACTTTTGCACCCTCTACCCCACCCACCAGTACACACGAACCAGGTTCCCTTCCCTCCCACAGATGATGAGCCATGGCTCCGGGTCAATGCATATGTGATCCATGATACTGCTGACTGGAAGGACTTGAATCTGAAGTTTGTGCTGCAGGTTTATCGGGACTATTACCTGACGGGTGACAAGGGCTTCCTGAGGGACATGTGGCCTGTGTGTCTGGTAAGGGATGCATGTACAGTGGCCAGTGTACCAGGGTCATGACCGGTGGTAGGGAGAGCCCAGGTGGCTATTCTTTCCTTAGTATCTAGGTCTTCAGCATCTTGGTCCCTCCCTAGGCCGTGATGGAATCTGAAATGAAGTTTGACAAGGACCAAGATGGACTCATTGAAAATGGAGGCTATGCAGACCAGACCTATGATGCTTGGGTCACCACAGGCCCCAGGTGGGGTGGGGGTGGGGAGTGGTAGTGGTGGTAGGGATTTCCAGAGGGCAAGGTTGGGAATTGGGAAGGGGACTGTGGGCTCTAGGAATAGTGACTCATTGCCTGTTATATTGCATGGGATCGGCTGGAGCTGCCATCCTGACCCCTAAACCTGTGTGCCTGGTCAGTGCTTACTGTGGAGGATTGTGGCTGGCGGCTGTGGCTGTGATGGTCCAGATGGCTGCTCTGTGTGGGACACAGGACATCCAGGATAAGTTTTCTTCCATCCTTAGCCGGGGCAAAGAAGCCTATGAGAGGCTGCTGTGGAATGGTGAGTTGAGGGATCCTGAGTCTTAAGAAAGCTGTCGGGACACAAGGAGCCTTATTTTGTCCTTCCTCCACTCCAGGCCACTATTACAACTATGACTGCAGCTCTCAGCCTCAGTCTTGTAGCATCATGTCTGACCAGTGTGCTGGTCAGTGGTTCCTGAGGGCCAGTGGTCTAGGAGAAGGAGACACTGAGGTAAGAGAGACTAGCAGGAATCAGAAAGGTGGGTTTTTCTTGGAGGTGCAAATAAGTTTAAGAAACTGTTCTTGCCTTTATTTTCTAGGTATTTCCTACCCCACATGTGGTCCGTGCTCTCCAAACTATCTTTGAGTTCAATGTCCAGGCCTTTGCAGGAGGGGCCATGGGGGCTGTGAATGGAATGCAGCCCCATGGTGTCCCTGATCGATCCAGTGTCCAGTCTGATGAAGTCTGGGTGGGCGTAGTCTATGGACTGGCAGCTACCATGATCCAGGAGGTAATGCACTCCCTTCCCCATCTTGCCACCAACTTTACCTTGGCCCAGCACACTTTCTCAGCCATCAAACTTCTGTACAGCCTAACCCCAATGCCATCTTATCTATCCAGAAAGCCTCGGCCTGTTTCCTGACAGGCATTCCATCTCCTGTCTTCAGTCTTCAGCCTATGGCCCAAGTTTATCTGTCCTGTTAGTTAGGAACTGCCTGAGGGCAGATACCCTGTTGTCACCATCTGTCAAGCTGAAGTGGCTGTTCAGAATTTGCCAACTAATGTGACTGCCATCATTCTCTACAGGGCCTGACTTGGGAGGGCTTCCGGACAGCTGAAGGTTGCTACCGTACAGTGTGGGAACGACTGGGCCTGGCCTTCCAGACCCCTGAGGCATACTGCCAGCAGAGGGTGTTCCGCTCTCTGGCCTACATGCGGCCACTGAGCATCTGGGCCATGCAGTTGGCCCTGCAGCAGCAACAGCAAAAAAAAGCCTCCAGGCCAATAGCTGAACAGAGCACAGGACTAAACACAGGGCCAAAGGAAGCCATGGCAAAGCTGAACCCAGAGTGAGCCCTCTGAACTGTGGGAGGAAGGCACTAACAGCCCAGCCTCTAGCCTGGCCTTTCTTCTTCCCTCCTGCCCTCAGTTTCCTGCAACCCTGAGCCACGAGGACAATCATGCCCCTTCCCTTCTCCCCACCCAACCACGCCAGTAAAGAGGGGGTGGGTGACCCAAGCATCAGAATCACTTATTTATTTCTTTCCTCATTCCATCCCCTCACTGCATGAAATGTTAAAGAAGGTCAGCTGATTCCCCCAGGCCCTTCACAGGGTGACAGACATGCATGGGTATAAATAAAAGACCCTGAAAGCTGGTAAGTGTGGTGTGTTTCAGCCCTTAGGCTTCCTGACAGGTCACAGGAATTGAGACTAGCCTTCTCCCACTTGGACACAGACTAGAGGCCCCAGG
The DNA here is from genome assembly GCA_004026885.1 of Lyroderma lyra. Classification (NCBI taxonomy): domain Eukaryota; kingdom Metazoa; phylum Chordata; class Mammalia; order Chiroptera; family Megadermatidae; genus Lyroderma; species Lyroderma lyra. Next base: position 33,145 of record PVJL010005325.1, read on the forward strand.
CCTCACATCCAGCCTGAGTATCTGCCCTGTAAGATAACAGATAAGGGGCTGTGGGTAGGGAGCCATCCCCCCTCTCTTGTGAGATTTGCAAGCAGGGGAAAGATGGGACCAGGGCAGCAGGGCTCTGAGAAGGGGTCAGGGTGTGGCAATTTCAGGAGATGCTCTGTGTCTGAGGCCTGAAGCATATTGTACAGCAGGCAGCAAGAGTTGCCAGAGGCCTGGATCCCATGGTCTGAGGTGTTCTTTGGTACCTCCAACGGCAGGGCAGGCAGCTCCAGTGGCTGAGGGTCCTTACTAGGGAGGGCACGAAGCTGGCGGGATAACACTGAGGAAAAAAAGACTCTTCAGGAGCAGGCTAGGCTTTTCCCCGTCTACTCCTAATGGTCTCCTCAAGCCTCTCACCTCCATGCTCAGCTGGCAGACTCCCCCTTGTGTCAGAGGAGTACATGGCAGGTACAAGGAGGAGACAGAAGGAGAACAGTAGGACCTGGAACACAGGAAAGGGAAATGAAGAAGAGCTCTGGATTGTAGCCCTGTCCCTGCCACCGGAGAGAAGGAGCTCTTCTTCCATCACCATCCTCACCAAGACACAGGTGCTGCTGCTGCTGGTTTTGTTTGTTATCTGAATCACCATGGCCTGGAGTCTCCTCAGCTGTTCCAGGAGAGACCTAGAAGAAGGCAGGAAACAGTGAGCAGCCCCCCACCTGGCACCGTGAGATACAATGAAACCCTCCAATTAATGCCACCCTTCCAACTGTGCACTATATCCTTTATTTTGGAGAAAAACAAAGTTTAATAACATACCTCCTGTATACATGAGACCCAGAACTTTTACTTTTTGCCATGTTTTTGCACATTTCTTCCTCTCTGGACAAAATACCTGAAGTTCCTCATTAAAACAAATACACATCTCTTGGCCATGCTCTGACTTAAACTCCTTTGCAAATAAGTAGTCAGTGGTTCCATACTGCCTAATTAGCTATACACATAAACCTCACCAGTCTATATTCTCTACCTTCTGACCCAACTCACATGTTAGTGTTCCAGCCAGACTGGACTATGCTATGTTCTCCCTAGAATGCTCCCCATCCCCACCACACCCCTCAGAATCCTATCTACTATCAAATGCCACCTGCCTTTTGGAGTCTTTCTTATTCCCTCCTTTGTCTTTCTTGTACTTAACTTATCCTTAGTTACTTGTGAATTTATTCTTTCATTACTGTGAGCATCTTAGAACCAGAGACTGGACTCCTGAACCACTTTATTTGCTCGAGCCCGCTCCTACCTCTTTGGAGTGTACGTTCCCCTCAATAAACTATCTCTGTTTCACCACTTAAAAAAAAAAAAAAAGAATCAGAGACCAACTAAGATCCACACATCAGACCTTGCACATGGGAGCTGTCCAGTTGGAAACCAAGTGTGGAGCATGGAAAAGAGTGAGATAGCATTAAATGGGAGGGATGAAAAGGGACTGCTGTTGGAGTTGCTTACAGATTCCGTTCTTCTAGGAGCTGTACTTTATTCTGTAGCTCCAGATTCTGGGCTGTATATTTCAAGACCCTGGGGGAATAACAGGGATGTGGAGAGATGATTTATATCATGCCTTCAAAAACCTACCACTTTCATCTTCTATTCCCTACTCCAAAGTCCCACTCCTGTTTATACCTGTTCTCTAAACTTCCCAGATACACCTTCTTCTTCCTGCGGCTCTCTTGAGCAGACTTTTTATTTCGAATCTTCCTCCGTACACGTTTCAGAACTTGTTCCTCCATCTAAGGGAATTTGGGGAGAAAAGGGTATCATGAGACAAATACTGGTTCAAAAAGTTAGAAGGCAACTAAATTCAATCTTCCCAATGCAGTAATCCTTTCTACAGCTTCCTTGACAAATAAGCACTTGGCTTCTGGCTGAATGCCTCCAAGGACCAGGTGTTAATGCCCTCATGAGCCAGATCATTTTTAACAATTTTATTAATTAAAATTAATTTTCCCTATCCTGAGCCAATATGTGCCTCTACTTTCTATCCATTGGACTTACCTAGTACCTAATCTCTGAGACCATACAGAACAAATGGTCTTTAGGTATTTTAAGGCATTCAACATTTCCTCAGAGTTAAGACATATCTGGGCAAAATTTTTAACTCATCATCTCAGGATGGAATGTGTCCTTTTAGTATCTGTCAAAGATCTGGACTCAAAATGACACTAAGATGTGCCCTGGCAGTAGCCCTTCTAGAGGCAATACCTCTATTGATACAACCTCCAAACCACATTCACTTTCTTAGTGCCATATTACACTGCTGACTCTTCTTAAAATCCTTTTAACCTTTCTGTAATGAACATTGATTTCGTTACAGTATCACAATATTGTTCTTGTGAGGCTGCCACTCTCTGCTCTTTAAAACAAGATTTTACATTTATTCTTATTACACTATTAAGTCCAGTCTTGATAAACTCCTGTAAGTGTCAGAGTCCCTCACTTGCACAGTCCTTTTCAAGTCCCTATTCTGACGCACTGAAAATTCTGAATTCTTTCTTAGAGACCAAAATTTGTATAAGCCCCACAAAACCAGGATCTACCCCTGCATCCAGCATATCAACTACATTCCTCAGCTGCCTATTAGCAGCAAATTTGCTAAATTTCTCACTTCAGTCCTTTTTCAAGTTACTGAAACAAAATTAACAGAATTGGCTAACTTGGGACCCAACCCCCTTCGCTCCACTAAGGAAGGAGTCTTACCTTGGTGAGAGGAAATGTCCCAGGCAGAGTAAGCCCCTCCTGCTCCAATAGCCTTTTCTCCTCATCTGTCAGTATCAGCCTAGCAGTCTCCTGGGGTTACAGGAAAGGTGGGCAGCAGAGTTGCAATGGGATGCCAAAGAGGAATGTATCCATACAATGTGGGGATAATCCTCTAGTAAAGAAAGTACCTGCTCTGCCGGCTCCTCCACGTGCAGGGGGGTCATCTGGGACTCCTCTTTTCCATAGTTCCCACTATCTGCAAAAGGCAAAGTGAATTGCCAGGTCCATAAGTCCTCTCTTCCCCTCAAAGGTCACTTATTTCAGACTCACCTAGATCTGTAGAAACATGTTCCTGTGAGAGAGAATAGGTGTGATCATGGTGGACAAGACAGGGGTTAGAGTTGTTGAGAACGTTCAACGATGCTGGAGAAGTCGGCAGGGCGCTCAGGAAATCCTCTATGTCCCAATCGCTCAGCGCCTACACAGGGTTCAAATTAACAGGCCTTGACCTATCACCCCACACCCTCCCCCACTCCCCCCACCCCCCCGCCCCGCCTCAGGAACACCCCGCCCCCGCCCCTCCGGGACTCAAGAGCCCCAACCCACGTCGAAAAGCGGCAACTCCCAGTCCAGTGGAGCCTCCACGGCCTCGTCAGGAGCCACCTCCAAATCTCCGCTTTCCTCTAGCAGAAAGCCCAAGAGGTCCTGATCACCCGGGTCCAACGCCAACTCCATATGGGACACCTACGGAAAGAATGGGCAGAAATACAGGAGTTCATCCCTCCACTTGGCCCCAATCCCAAATCCCAGGCACAATCCCCACCAATTGTCAGTCCGCCCCACCTCGCTAGTCCCTAGCCGGCTTTCCCCGTAGCTACTAGGCGTCCCTCCCAAAATAAACCGGAGTCCAGGACACGATTCTCCGCAGCTTCCAACACAACGGAAGTGACGCGCAACCCCAAGGCATTCCGGGACTTAAAGTTCTCTCTAACACGGAAGTGGCTTACGTGCCGCGCCACGTCCTGGGAGTTATTCAAATAGAGGGGAGGTCCCTACTGCCTCCTCACACCCTGAGGGCGGGCATTCTGGAGAACCTGCTCCGCCTTAGCCCCAAGCTAGAAAAAGGAAGGATCAGAGACTAAAAGGGAACTCCAGCGCATTTCGGGCGTTTTCCCGGGATTGCACCGCACCCTTGCTTCCTGCCGGGGAGGGGCTGACGGTCTTCGGCTGGCTCCCGAGCATCGAGAGCTGGGGCCAGAGCAGCTTCCTGCACTCCCCACAACCATAGAGCGCGGGCTCAGGGCGCCGCCCGCGGGTGGGGGACGTTCGGGGACGGAAGTGGCCAAGAGAGTACCGAAGGGAGGGCGAGGCCGGAGCCCGAGAGCCACCGGGAGGACGAACGGGCTAGCGGGCCAGCGGGCGGGGCACAAGCCAGGCAGCTCAGGTAGGCCGGACCGGGCCAAGCGGGAGCTCCAGGGTGGGGCCTCGAGGCCAGTCCCGGGAGGCGGTGGGCGGGCGGGGCCCCTGATTCTCCTGCGTCTTCTGTTTCGGGTCTGGTTGGAGAGGTCAGCGTACAGTATATCTTGGCTTGGGCTCAGAATTAGGTAGGCCGTTTTGTGAGAACCAGCCCCTTCCTGGAAGCAGTCCTCTGCCTGGGATAGGTTTGGGGGAGAATGAAAAGTGGGGTGGCAGTGAGGTGCAGGGCGGGGATCGGCTTTGAAGTTAGCTGATACCGGGTATGTGGGTAGGAAAGCTTTGGGTGAATTTGGGATTAGGTGGAAATGGGTTTAGGAGTCAGGTTAGCTTTAGGAGTTACAGAACCAGGGTCAAAATTTAGAGTTATTAGTATGAGATAGATTTGTTTTATGTAGGTAAAGTTTAGATTAAGGTCATTATTTTGTTTTCTAGGATGGCCAACATAAATCAAAGTTAAAGTTCAGGGTCAACAAGAGGAATTAAAAGTTCAGTTTTAGGGATTGGAGAACCATGACATAGTCAGCATTAGGACCAAACAGTGAAAGGGTAGATCAGGAATCAAGTGACAAATGAGCTGTAGGATTAGGGGTCAACATTTAGGGTTAAGGTCAGGGGATTTGGTGCTAAAAGTAAAAATTCTATCAATATTAGGGATCAGGGATTGGATACAGGTGTCTGCTAGGAAAGGGATGAATGTCAAAATCGGTACTGGGAAACAGGAAACAAATTAGAGTCAAGTTTAATGTTAGGATTTAAGGGCAGTTCTAGAGGGTGTGTTTGAAGTTAGAGTAGTTGATCTCTCAGATTTACAAAATTGGCAGTAGGTGAATGTCCTTGTTTTGCAGGGAGATTTCTTATGTAGTTGCAGGGGTTTCTTTGACCCAGGGAAATGACTGACTAATTTCAGACTATAGTTCTGGATTTCAGCTAGAATTTCAGGCATCTGGGATTCCAGCTTCTTTATCCTACTCTAAAGCCCAAGGCTTTTGCTGAGACCACCACAGTTGAAGGGCAGGGGTTCCCTGATAGGACATGGGATATGAGACAGGGACCCTGGAGGTGTACAAGGCCTAGTCATACGTGGGGGACTTCCTAGGAGAGAGGGAACTGGTGACTAAGGGAGTAGTAGACCAAGGAAACACTGTTGCCATGAGAAAGGGATGACTGAGTGCTCTGAAAGTTCAGCCCCACTGTCTCCTATTTCTTTCATTCCATAGATAGTAAGCCCTCCTCTCCAGCTCTCATGTGTGACTCTGCATTTCACACTCTTCCTGCACATTCCCTTTACAGAATACTTCCCTTGCCTTTAATCTCCTGTGTTCATCTTACCATGTTTCTAGCCTCAGTTCTGCTTCTCTTCCCACCCCTTAATCTACACATCCTACCTTAATTTACCAAATTTGAGCTTTCCCATCATTTTATAGCACTTTACCATTTTCACCCACTATTCATCTGCATACCTCTTAGTCTAGCTGCTGAATACCCCACCTCCAGCCCAACACAACTGGCAAGTACCCCTGGTCCCTACTATGTGCTATCCCCCGATTCTAAACCTCCTTAATTTCTTGGTCCAGTTGTAGATCCCCTTCCCCCACTCCCTAAACAGAAAAGAGGAAGTGAGACCCAAAGAGGAAACTGGGTCTTGCTGATCCCACGCCCAGCCAGGCCACTGACCACACCCCCTTTCACTCGCAGCTTGACCCTGCCACTGACCAAAGCACTCTCCCCTACGTGGCCTGACCCAGCCACTGGCTGCACCTCATGCCCCCCCCCCGCCCCCGGCATTTCCAGCTTTACTTAGACATTACCAGTGTCCCTTCATTCTTCCTTCCATCCCAGCCTAATTTAGCCCCTGACCATAGCCACATCTCTTCTTAGCCTCCTGTAGCCTGACCTAGCCTCTGACCTCACTTCGTCATTCCCTGACTTAACCACTGTCCACATAATCATTCTTCCCCTACCCCCAGCCTGATCCAGTGACTGATTATATATGTATTTTCCTGCTGCCATCTTCCCCAGCATTTATACCTTGTCTTCCCCATTTCCAGTTAAATACAGTCACTAACTTTGTCCCTTCTTTTGTCTTTTAAAAGGAGGTATGTATGTGCATTTTATTTTTCAAATTACAGTTGACAGACAATATTATATTAGTTTCAGGTGTGCAGCATAGTGATTAGGCATTTATATACTTTATGAAGTGATCAGCCCAATAAGTTTAGTGCCCACTCGGCACATACACTAACCTCATTCCTTCTGCTCCTACCTGGTACTAACCACTTCCGCACCCCCTTTTTCCCCCACAGCCTAACCACATCCCCTAACCACAGCCTCATCTTCACATTCCCAGCCTGACCTGATCCTTTCTTTCCCACTTCCCAGTTTCTTACCTAAACTCAAGCTATCCTGGCCACTGAGGGGTTACTAGTTTCAAGAAAATATGGGACCCAAGCCTGACTTTAGGCCCTGGTCCCTGAGGGTTGACAGGACAGACTGTCATCAGGCCCTTTCAGTTCTATTTCTTAAAATTTCTAATGAGTGACATCCTTCTCTCCACTATTCTATTTCTAGCTTCATTACCTCCCACTTGTGCTAATGCAGTGTCATTCTAACCAGTCACCAAGATAACGGCAAGTTATTTTTCTAAAATCCACTTCTGGTTATGTTGTTTCTCTGCTCACAGCCTCCCTTGGCCTTCTGTTGCCTTCAAGTAGGTAAAATTCCTCATACTGCCCTTTAGCCCTCGCTTGCTTTTCCATCCTAATCCTAACTTCCCCATCACTCCTCCATTGCAGGTACCCTGTGCCTCAGCCAGCCTGTCTGCTCACTTCCTAGAATGCTCCTCCATGATTTCCTGCTTCTCCACCTTTGCTTTTGCTATTCTCTCTGCCTGGAATGCTACCCCTGACTCATCTCCGGCTGGTATAGTGGAGAGAGCTTGGGCTTTGGAGTCAGAGAGACCTGGGTTTGGATTCTGGCTTCACAACTTATTAGCTCTGTGACTTTGGACCAGTACCTTGAACAAGTATTTAACTTCTGTGAGCCTCAGTTTCCTAATCTGTAAAAATGGAAATAACAACACCTACCTTGCAGGGTTGTTGTAAGGGTTAAATGAAATTATGTATACAAAGCAGTAGACATACGTCAATAAAAGGATAGATCACTATTATTTTTTATTATCTTTATTTTTTAAAATCCTAACTTCAAAGGACACTTTTCATGGAGACTTTTTGGTCCCCTTTCCCTAACCTAAAGGGATTGCTCCCCTGAGCATACATCTTTTGGTTCTTACTATATCCTGCCCTCTATTATAATTCTGTATTTAGCTTAGCCACCTAGCTGACTAGGAGCCCCTTGAGGCACTTGGTTCGCAGTCACTGAGAGTTTGACCCAGGACCTTTCCCACAACAGGTCTTCACAAATGCTTGCTAGATGAAGGAGAATGGAGGAGAGATGTGGGGTGACTCTTGTGCTTGCTGATAGAGGCATGTTTGTGGGGGAGCTGTGTGCGTGGAATGGGGTCATTACAGGAAGATAATGTGGCTGTGATGGGATCTGTGTAACGGCTGTGTGTTTGAGATAACGTGTATGTAGAGGCAGTGTAAGTAGCCTTGTGGGAGAGAACTTTGGGGTATATCTGAGGAGAATGCATTTGTATGGATAAGAGTGTAGGTAAGGAGGGGCTGTGTTGGGGGAGGTTAGGTCCAGCCCTTCAGCTTCCCAGGCCAGCCCTAAATGAGCCTCCAGCAGCCTAATGCCGGATGTGTCAGTCTCACTCACAGCCCTCACCCCCCCTCCCTCGCGGTTGCGGACTCAGAGGCCAAATTTGGTAACAGGCTGAGTGTTATTCCCCCCAACCCTCTTCCATTCTGATTCTGTCTTCAGCTTCCCTCTCCCTTTGTCCCTCTCTGTAACTCCCTGTCTTTCTACAGCTCCCCTTGTAGGTATATGCTCTGATTATATTCTCCATGTACCCCAAATTCCTTACCTCCAGTACACTTACATTCCATTCCTTGCTGGGATTTGACCTTCTGTCCTCCATTCCCCCTCCAATTGCCCAACTCCTCTGGAATGCATCTCAGGAATGTCTTGAGGGAGGAGGAGTTCCTGGGAGGGGGATACTGGGGGAGGGGGATGTTGTTGCTCGTCCATAAAACATGATAGAAAGGGGAGCAGAGTTCTCAGGCCAGAGCAGGAACCAAATAGTTTCTCTCTGTACTTCCAGAGGCCTTGTTCTTTGCCCTTGTCACCCCCAGTTCTCTCCTTAATTCCCTTTCCTCCCTCACCCTCTTGTAGCTATGTAGATGTCCACTCAGGACCAGCCTGAGAGTAAGGGTAGGCATGACTCAACTAACTCCCTTATCGGGGTCTCACCAGAGGTTTCCGTGCTTGAACAAAAAGGGGGGTGTCCATGTGTCCGGAGGAAATGGGGGGAGATGTGCAATTTCAGCTTGGGGTGGAGGATCCCTTCAGTGCTGCCCTCAGCTCCTCTGACACCTCCAGCTTTGCTCCAGCCCTCCGGCAACCCCACAGCCAGGTCTGTCCAGCTATTGGGAGAGGTGCCCGAGGAATGGAGAGTGGGGAGATGGTCAGAGAACTGGAATGGGGAGACTAGGGTGGGGTCCTCTCTTGTTTGTGAGTGTGAGTGGAGATAGAGAGTGAACGTGGTTTCTTCTCTTTTGAGACTCTGAACTATTGAGGTCAAATGGTCTGTCAGACCCTGACCCAGACCCTTCCCCATCTGCCTCCTGTCTCCTGTTTCTACCTATATTTGACATCCCCCTCCCCCCATCCTTCCTAACCTCTTAACCTCCAGAAAGCATACCCCTTCCCAGCTTCCCTGGTTCTCACCTGCCTTCTGTACACCCACCTATGCTTCCAACCCTCCCTCTAGTCCTTTCCCCCTTGGAACTAGCAGTTTGGCAGGAGGGTGCCAGGCAGCCTGATATGCTTTCTCTCTCTTATCTCAGTTAAGAGGCACCAATCCCTGTACCGAGCTTGGTCACATCATCAGCTGCTGGGCAGACTTACCCTCTTGTGCACTGTGCACCACCTGCCACCTCCAGTGGCTCTCCCAGCCCACTGAGAGGTGGTGCCAGGAGGTCAGAGAGGGCAGAGAGGGGAGGCACCTGAGCTAAGAGGACTCAGTGAAGAGGAGTGACCATAGGAAAAGTTGTAGTGAGGGCTTGGTGACTTGGAAGGAGCAGGGACTGAGAAGAACTGGGCTCTTTTCTCCCACTGGCCTTGAAACTCTTCCCCCAACCCCTGCTGCACCTCCCTACCCACCCCCTACCCCATTCCCTGCAGAGTCTGACTAGATAATTTCTGAAATCCCTTTGGATTAGAGGGTCATAGTTCTAGCTTGACTGCCAGCGAAACCAAATATGAGGCCAGGCTCCTCAGGGAGGCCTCCAGCATCTCAGATAAGTGGAAAGCTGGGACAAGAATGGGCCTGGATGGCTTGAACAGCCAATATTTGGTCTCCCTGCCAGACTTGCTAGAATCAATGTTTGCAGGCTTCAAGAACCCTTAGACATTATCTAATATAACTTGTTCATTTTGTAGAGAAGTTGTAAGAGGAAAAGGACACAGGATGAGTCAAGGCAGAATTCTGAAAATCCCAGACAGGAAAAGCCAGCAGGATTTAGTGGGAGACAAGGAGAGAAAAAGACTGAACCAGGAAAAGGTGAAAACAAAGCAGAGGCAGGGCTGGTAAAGGAGCAAGAGAGAGACACCTGGAAGAAAGAAGGGAGGCACAGATTCCAGTAGTGAGGACAGAGCCCTGTCCTCAGATAACAACACTGCATTTCAGACCTACTCTCACACCTTGCAGACCAGCCTCTCCTTCAGATGTCTTAGTTGTTTAGGACTGGTACTTTTGGTGTAACTATTCTTTCACTCTCTAAAATCATTAAACAAAAAAAGAACAATCTCATTATTCTGTACTTTGGTGAGTCACTTGCAAAAACACCCCTCCCTGGGACTCCACCAGGGGGACCTCTCCTTTAATGAGGATGTTCTAATGCCCTGATGCCATGGGCCAGGTGTAGCCAGGCTGGAGAGGAGAAGCTGCCACCATGGTCGCACTGTCGCTGAAGATCAGCATCGGGAATGTGGTGAAGACGATGCAGTTTGAGCCGTCCACTATGGTGTATGACGCCTGTCGCATCATTCGTGAGCGTATCCCAGAGGCCCTGACTGGCCCTCGTGAGTCTGGTTACCCAGGTGGCTGGGGTGGGAATCCTTGATCCCTTCTGTTCCTAGGCCCTTGGCCTTGAGGGATTGACACTGTTATCCCCCAAGGCTGCTCATTCCTCAGGTCTGTGCTCCATGGCTCTCTCCTTCCCTTTAGGCCTAGAGTCACTGAGAAAAGAGTAAGGGGCAGTGGTGCACCCACTCAGCCACTTTAAGGCCCTCAGAAGCCTGAGGTGATCCATCCTCTCTTTCAGCCAATGACTTTGGGCTGTTCCTGTCAGATGATGACCCCAAAAAGGGTATATGGCTGGAGGCCGGGAAGGCTTTGGATTACTACATGCTCCGAAATGGGGTGAGTATCACTTCATCGAGGACCACCAGTATTCTTTTCCATCAGCTTCCCTGTTCCACCTCCTGTTTTTAGCACCCAGATCTGTTGTCTCTGATCCCTCCCATGCCTTCTGTCTATTACAGGCACACGTAATAGCCTGCTTTTGAGCGAGCCATTGTAGTCCTTTTGGTAATCCCCTTTCCTCCCCTCTGGCCATGTAAAAAGAAAGTAACACCTCTAGCTTAAAGTGGCTCTTACCTCCTATTCTTGGCCCCAAAGGACACCATGGAGTACAGGAAGAAACAGAGACCCTTGAAGATCCGTATGCTAGATGGAACTGTGAAGACTATCATGGTAGATGACTCGAAGACTGTCACCGACATGCTCATGACCATCTGTGCCCGCATTGGTAAGGGGTCTTGGTGGGGTTGAGGGCTCAGGCAGGGAGGCTTCAGTTCTGCCAAAAGATGTGGATGTAGTACCTGGGATGCTACCAACCCCTCCCTCTCCCCAGGCATCACCAACCATGATGAATATTCTCTGGTTCGAGAGCTGATGGAAGAGAAGAAAGAGGAGGTGACAGGGACCTTACGAAAGGACAAGACTCTGCTGCGAGATGAAAAGAAGATGGAGAAACTCAAACAGAAATTGCACACAGATGATGAGTGTAAGCAGAAATGGGGAAAGGGGGCTCCGGAAATGGTCAGGGGTCAGGGGACAGCCACCTATTTATTATTTATTGAACCCCAGCTCTTGCAAGCCACTGTTTTAGACACTAGGGATGCATCAGTAATAAAACAAAGTCTTATACTCACAGAACTTAGCATATTAGTGAGAGAAGGTAGGAAATGAAGAAAGAAACCAACAATAAGCCACAGATCAGCCAGTACAAAGGTCATAGGGGCTTGGCACTGAGGGCACTCTCTGCGTCCCAGTGAATTGGCTGGACCATGGCCGCACACTGAGGGAACAGGGCGTGGAGGAGAACGAAACACTTTTGCTGCGGAGGAAGTTCTTCTACTCAGACCAGAATGTGGACTCCCGGGATCCTGTGCAGCTGAACCTTCTTTATGTGCAGGTGTGGCGAGGACTTGCCTGGGGTAGTGGAGGTAGGGAGAGGGGACAGAAGCACAGAGAGGGGCATCCCTTCACCCATGCACAACATTCACCTCGTTTTCCTATGCTGTCCAGGCACGAGATGACATCCTGAATGGCTCCCACCCAGTCTCTTTCGACAAGGCCTGTGAGTTTGCTGGGTTCCAATGCCAGATCCAGTTTGGGCCCCACAATGAGCAGAAGCACAAGGCCGGCTTCCTTGAGTGAGTAACTCACATCCCACACCCTGTCAGGGCCCATTGTGACCCCAATAGGCCTGTCTCCATCCCAGGCCTTCTCACCCCATTTCTTCTCCTGAGGTCCCAGGGTTTGACCCACATGGATACCTTTTTAGCTTCCATCAGCCAGTCTCCTCGCTGGCCCCTTATGAAATATGAATGTGGTCCAGATCTCTGCCCTGTCACCTGTGTTCGAAACAAGCATGTAACTTTTTTGAGATTCTCTAAAGAATTTTAGTGCAGTAGCCAGAGGGAGATAGGGCACATTTTTAGTCATAGGGAACATTAGAGTGAAAAAGTCTCACAAGTCTTCATCCACTGGTATTCCTCAGAATATACAGTCTGCTGTGGCTTCCTCAGCTTCCCATAGGCATGGCCATCCTCCTAGTGAGCTCCTTCTGCTCTTGGTTCCCTGAAATAGTGTTCTCGGCCCTCTTTCCCTCAGGCACTGAGCCTCCAACTCAAATTCCCTCAGTCCCTTTCCCTGTAGAGAGAGACACAGACTGCATTTAAGAGCTGAGTCACCTCAATTTTAGAGACAATCCAGATTCTGTTCCCTCACAGTCTTCCTTCTCCCAAAGATAGCACTGTCCTAGACATTCCCTCACACCCCTAGGCCCACAGTCCATGGCCCATATGTCCCCGGTGCTGTCCACTACATGCTGACCCTCCCTTTTCTGGTGTAGCCTGAAGGACTTCCTGCCCAAGGAGTATGTGAAGCAGAAGGGAGAGCGTAAGATCTTCCAGGTGAATGGGGACAGGGGAGAGTGTTTGGGATGACCCGGGAGCTTCGCTGCTTAATCCTACTGACTAAATGGACCCTCACTCCCTTCCCATCTGCTCCCACTCTGCTTGCACCCACCAAGCTGTTCCCCCACCTCTCCTGTGCCAGGAAAGCAGAAGTCCTGGGCTTTTAGTCTCAGCTGCATCACTGCATTTGCCACGGAAGTCAATTCAATATTCTTGTTTTCTTTTGTTTACTTCTAACATGGGATAACAGTATGTGCCCTGTATAGGATTGATAGGAAAATCAAATGAGATAGTATACCTGAAATTATTGTGAAAAGTATGTCTTTGAACAAATGTAAGGTGTTATCCCCACTCTTTGAATACTCAGCCCAAAAGGCCTTCTATTTGACCTACTTCTTAACTATCCATTCATGTCTTCAGAATGTCTGCAAGTTCCTTAACCAAGTCCTATCCCTTGAACCACCGCTTCTGCAAATCCTTTGTCAGCCCCCAGCCCATTACCCCCTCATTTCTCATATTCTGTACTCGCTAACCTTTCCTATTTGTTCCCCATGATACTCTCCCATTATAGTTAACATCCCAACTTAAATCCTTGTCTGTGATCTTAGTCTTCCCATAGTTTGCTAAGTCATTCTACATTTTCATTCTCTAAGGCACACAAGAATTGTGGACAAATGAGTGAGATCGAGGCCAAGGTACGCTACGTGAAGCTAGCCCGTTCCCTGAAGACATATGGTGTCTCCTTCTTCCTGGTTAAGGTGGGTTACAGACCCTTCTCACTGCTCTCCTTATTTCTCTCTGACCCTTTGCTATCTGAAAGTCTCTGACCCTAACTTCAATCACATTTCCCATCATTGCATGGAGTCCCATTTTTCTGCCTTGTGAATACTTGCCCTTTGTTAGTTCTCCACCACCACTTCCCTCCCTGGCTTGCATTTTCCCTCCCTTTCCTTTTTCCCTAAAGTAGCCTTGTCCTGAGTCCAGTCCTTAGACACCCTAGTTTAGTTCTCCTGCCCACCTCAGCTCCCCCTTGTGGTCTTGATCTGACCTGACCATTCACTTCTCATGACCCATGACCACCTCTGTCTCACAGGAAAAGATGAAAGGAAAGAACAAGCTGGTGCCCAGGCTTCTGGGCATCACTAAGGAGTGTGTGATGCGAGTGGATGAGAAGACCAAAGAGGTGATCCAGGAATGGAACCTCACCAACATCAAACGCTGGGCTGCCTCTCCCAAGAGCTTCACCCTGGTGAGCCTGGGGCCTCAGAGGGGAAAGGCTTTGGGATTTTCAGAGAAAGGGCAGTTGCAGAGGTCTTCCCACCTTTCTTGGGGCAGGTGCACTGAACATGATTCCAGAAAAAAAGGATAACTTTGGAACTGTTATAGGAACATGAAGGTTAGAGTAGACGAGAAACTCCTGGAGAGTGAGTTGTGCTTAAATGAAACTTAGTCTTTAAAATCAACAGAACAAAATTGTGAACAGCAAGCTGAGATCACAGAAAACTTGGGGAGAGGGAAGAAAAAGGTGATAGAGAAACACACCTTCTCTCTTTCTGCAGCAACAATTTACTGTAATTTTCCCCTCTGGCTTTATATTTTGTTGTTATGCATTGAAACTGCTATCAACTTGATGAAAGCACCCAATGAGAGAGAAATTAGTAAATGCTAGTTTTCCAGTTTAGATACTGGTGCTAACCTTCAAATGTGGTCATTTAATGGTAGTTGTTAGTGTCCTCCCAGTTTCATTATCAGGGTAAGAGAAAAGAGATTTCCTAAATGGTATGTATTTAAAACTGTGTAGCATAAAGACCACTCCTCAGAAATGAACTATTTCCCTCCAAGAAGGAAAATAAAAAAATAGGAAATTGAAAAAAGGTGAGCTTCTTCCTAGAGGGCTGTTCACATGGGAAAACACCTTTGTCTACTTAACCTGGGGGCTCCCATCCTACCCTTTTCCATCCCAAGTAGATTCAGGCTTTCCACTGAGCCCCCACCTTGTCACCCTAGGATTTTGGGGACTATCAAGATGGCTACTACTCAGTACAAACGACTGAGGGGGAGCAGATCGCACAGCTCATTGCAGGCTACATTGATATCATCCTTAAGAAGGTGAGCACTGCCTTCTCCCAGCCCTTTCCTTATCTTCCCGTACATTCTCCCCAAGCTGGTCCTTTAGAAATGGGGACCCAGGTTCTGGAAAATGGCTGCTTGGGGAAAAAAGAATCTGCCTGTCCCCCCACTTCCTTTTTTTTTAACTTGTTCCTTTTTCCTTCCTACAGAAAAAAAGCAAAGATCACTTTGGGCTGGAGGGAGATGAGGAGTCTACTATGCTGGAAGACTCAGTGTCCCCCAAAAAGTATGAAGTGAGCTGGGCTGATCCAATCTCTCAGGGGCAGAAAGGCAAGGCTTGACTCCAAGGACCATTGTGGGTAGAGAATCCTTAGGATGGTTCTTTAACTAGTCGGAGGTTGAGGCGATATAGCTGGGTGGGAAGGGGCTGAGAGGAGGAAGACCTCTGAGTGCTCCTCAGTTTGTCCCCTCTCTAGGTCGACAGTCCTTCAGCAGCAGTATAACCGGGTGGGGAAGGTAGAGCACGGCTCTGTGGCTCTGCCTGCCATCATGCGCTCTGGCGCCTCTGGTCCTGAGAATTTCCAGGTGGGCAGTATGCCACCTCCCCAGCAGCAGATTACCAGTGGCCAGATGCACCGAGGACACATGCCTCCTTTGGTAAGCGTGCCCCCACTGCCACCATAGTACCAGGCCTACACACACACTTCAGCTGGGCCTAGCCAGAAGTTAGACATTCTTTTTCCCTGTCCCTATGTGTGCTGCTCTCCCTAGTCTCAGGTTTCCAATTACCTTCTCTTTCCTCTGAATGTGTTCTCTTACTCCTCTCCTTGTAGACTTCAGCCCAGCAGGCACTCACTGGAACCATCAACTCCAGCATGCAGGCCGTGCAGGCTGCTCAGGCCACTCTGGATGACTTTGATACTCTGCCCCCTCTGGGCCAGGATGCTGTGAGTATGGGATGGAGGAGAGGCCAGCAGTACTGAAACTGGGATTCTACAGAACAGGGTTGAGGTTAACCAAAGCAGAACAGATCTGGAAATTTGTTTCTCTTTCTCTCAGGCCTCGAAGGCCTGGAGGAAAAACAAGATGGATGAATCGAAGCATGAGATCCATTCCCAGGTAGATGCCATCACAGCTGGTACTGCCTCCGTGGTGAACCTGACAGCGGGTATGCTGGACGCCAAGCTCATTGTGTCTGGTAGGGGAGGGGTGGGCAAGTGAGTGCAAGCAAAGTATGGTTGGTTCAGGTATGATGGCACCTTGACTCATGGAGGGGACTCTGTGTACATCTCTCTCAGGATATGTGTGTGACTAACTGCCTATGACTGCTCTTCCCAGCCTGTCGTCTAGCCTACCCTGTCTCACACGTGCTTCTCTTCCTTTTCCTCCCACCAGGAGACCCTGCAGAGACAGACTATACAGCAGTGGGCTGTGCAGTCACCACAATCTCCTCCAACCTGACGGAGATGTCCCGTGGCGTGAAGCTGCTGGCTGCCCTGCTAGAGGATGAAGGCGGCAGTGGCCGTCCACTGCTGCAGGCAGCAAAGGGCCTCGCTGGGGCAGTGTCAGAACTGCTGCGCAGTGCCCAGCCAGCCAGTGCTGAGGTCTGGGGCCATGGGGCTGGCACTGGGGAGGACAGAGGGTGCAGACCCAAGGGGAAGGGGGCAGTCCGAGTCACAGGATAGAGATGTGGGACCCGTGGGCATCTGGGCAGGGGTCGGGCAGCTTCTGACTGGTGTTCACTCTCCACAGCCCCGTCAGAACCTGCTACAGGCAGCTGGGAACGTGGGCCAGGCCAGTGGGGAGCTGTTGCAGCAAATTGGGGAAAGTGATACTGACCCCCACTTCCAGGTTGGTGACTTACCCAACCCCAGAGCCCCAGCTTCTAGGTGGTGACCTCTGATCCTGAGACCAGCTCCTAGTCCTGCTACTCTGAGTCAACCCCTCAGAGCCAGCCTGACCCGCTGTTTCCAGAAGTGACACTGGGAACCTCCTCTCTCTTTTTAGGGAATGAGAATTCAGAACCCCTGAATCCAAACTGAACCTACTATTTCACCCTTGGCCCTAATTGATGATACCTTTTAGCTACCCGCCATCGTTTCCCTGTCTTTCCCATACATAGTGCTTTCCCCAACTTGAGGACATCTTGAACCCCCTCCAGTCCTGTAGACTTTACCACATTGAGGACACAGTTCCTCCAGCACCTCCCCGCCCCCCCAACCCCCATTTCCACCCCATACCAGTTTCCTCAGCTGACTTGTCATCCTGGATTTCCCACGCAGATATGTGCACGCAGAGGGTCTGGGGTTCGATCTCCCTCTGATCCCCCCACGGTAACGGCCTCTGGCCTGGGCCTTCCCAGCTTCGTCCTCTCTGAGCCGCATACACTCGTTTGTGTACCTCTCCCGCAGCTTCCTGGGGGAGTAGGACTCGGAGATGGGGAGGAAGGGCTCAGGAAATGGGACCAGGGAAGCTAGTACAGGGACTTGTTCCCAAGACTCCAGGGTAACTGCTGCCAACCAAGTCTGAGAAGGAATGGAGAAAAGAAGCTAGGGATGGGAGGGACCCCTAGAGATACCCACGCTCTCCAGCCACTGTAACAGCACTGCCCTTCCCTCCCATCACCGACCGAGTGTATCCGCCTCGCACATTTCTCCCTTTGGTGTAGGCTCTGTTTCTCTTGGTGTGGGTTTGTTCCTTGGTTGGGGTTCTGTCCTACTGCGCGCTCAAGGCAGGGGCTTGGGGTAGGTTCTGGTTGCTTCTGCGAACACTGTCCTATGATTGGAGTCAGTGGGAATAATGAACCAGCTTATGCCTCTGAGAAGGGTCCAGGTATCCTAAGCCCAACTTCAGGCCATGCTGACTGTTCTTTTCTCACAGGACATACTAATGCAGCTAGCCAAGGCAGTGGCCAGTGCTGCAGCTGCCCTGGTCCTCAAGGCCAAGAGTGTGGCTCAGCGGACAGAGGACTCAGGGCTTCAGACCCAAGTTATTGCTGCCGCAACACAGTGTGCCTTGTCCACCTCCCAGCTGGTGGCCTGTACCAAGGTGAGTCCCAAAGGTTGCTCTAGCCTAGGTCAAGGGATGATGTTGCCACCCACACAAGAGTCTCATTTTATCTCCTTGGCTCCCAAAACCTCGTTACCCAATTCAGTGACTTGTGAACACTACACACACCCCACTTCATGACTCCTTTTTCTTGCCTACGTCTCTGACACCCAGTTTGCCCATAGGTGGTGGCACCTACAATCAGCTCACCTGTCTGTCAAGAGCAGCTGGTGGAGGCCGGACGACTAGTCGCCAAAGCTGTGGAGGGCTGTGTGTCTGCCTCCCAGGCAGCCACAGAGGATGGGCAGCTATTACGGGGAGTAGGAGCAGCAGCCACTGCTGTCACTCAGGCCCTGAATGAGCTGCTGCAGCATGTGAGGGCCCACGCCACAGGGGCCGGGCCTGCTGGCCGTTATGACCAGGCCACTGACACCATCCTTACTGTCACTGAGAACATCTTCAGCTCCATGGGTGATGCTGGTAAGGACACCACCTCTGGGAAGACAGAACCCCAGTGAGGTCTGTGAAGCTTATTGGACATAACCTTGCAGACCTGCCACCTCGCCCTAAGGACTCAGTACAGTAGACTGGGTGTTTAATCCCTCTGAAACTTCCAGTTCCCCATCTGAAAAGCAGGAGTGTCATCTCTGCTCTGCCTTCCCGGCACATTTTAAGGAATATATTGAAGTAAATATAAAAATAGAGGGAAAGTGGCATTAGTAGGAGATAGCCTTCCCCACTTCCCCCCCATCACCACCAAAAGCCTTCACAAATGGTGTCTCATGCTCTCAAAACCGTTTGTTAAAAATCCCCTTTGAAAACTGTTCACCCTCCCATCAAAGCCCACCAAATCGCAGGATGAAGTGTGGGATTCTCTCCAAAATCCTAACCCCGGAAAACAACTCCAGGGAAATCACTTGAGAATTCCCCCCCCCCCCATTGTCTGTACTATCCCGAGGAGCCCCATGTGTCTTATCTCCACCACCTTCCTGTACCCCTGGCACCCTCACCTGACTGTGCCCTCAGGTGAGATGGTGCGACAGGCCCGCATCCTAGCCCAAGCCACCTCTGACCTGGTCAATGCCATCAAGGCTGATGCCGAAGGGGAGAGTGACCTGGAGAACTCCCGCCAGCTGTTAAGCGCTGCCAAGATCCTAGCTGATGCCACAGCCAAGATGGTGGAGGCTGCCAAGGTACAGAGACTTCTGTGCAGGCCCCAAGACTGGGCCCTAATGGGAAGTAGAACAGTGCCAGCAGTCACCGTCATCTGATGGGGAGACCCAGGAGAAGCAGAAAATAAAAAAGGACAAACACAGGAGCACTCAGGAAGTAAATGCTTCCCTAACTTGCAGGTGGGCAGTGGCCCAAGTTTCCAGCCAGCACGATTTCCAAAGTCCTCCCTGACTTACTGGCAACCGTACTCATTTTCTTTTCTAAGTCTAAGGTCTACTGTTTCTACTTTTCCCTACCTTGCTGCTACCACCTGCCTGGGATCCCTCTGCTTCCTTGTCTCTCCTATGAGTGCATATAAGCCTTCAGTCCTGGGGCCCACCTGCTAGTACTTCAGAGACAGGGCACTGAGACCCAGGGACACAGGCTGCAGAAGGCTATCAGGCCTGGGGCTTTTTAGTTTGTAGGCATAACCAGGTCCCCTGCTTTGGTATTGCTGTGATTCTCTTCTCTAAACTATCCTCCTTGTCCCGGAGAGCCCTACTCAATCCCACTTGCTAGTGGCACTTTGTGGAGAATAGGGGGACCCTTCCCTGAAGAGGAAACAGTTCCACCTAAAGAAGGGATTTCAGCATCCCAAAAGGAGTTCGAGGTCCCCTGAGACATCTGATTTGCTTGCCTGAGGTTGCTCACCTAGGTGGTGATTACCTTTCAGTGGAGATGTTAGAAATGACTTCAGGAGAAACAGTCTTGAATTTGGAGGGGTCAGAGCAGACCTTATTTAGGATCCACAGGGATGCTGAGTGGTGACTGTATCCACCTCTCTCAGGGAGCAGCCGCCCACCCTGACAGTGAGGAACAACAGCAGCGGCTTCGGGAGGCAGCTGAGGGTCTGCGCATGGCCACTAATGCGGCTGCTCAGAATGCCATCAAGAAAAAGCTGGTACAGCGCCTGGAGGTGAGGCTGGGAAACAAGCCAGGAACAAGAGAGGGTGGGTACTCTAGGGGACTGAAACTGGGAGGGGTATGTGGAGGGAGAGTCACTTAATACCTCCTTGGAGGGTGGCATGGGCAGTGTAGGCCAGAGACTGGGTTTGGGGATGCCTGAGGCTTTCCTGACTGCTTTGTCCTCACAGCATGCAGCCAAGCAGGCTGCAGCCTCCGCTACACAGACCATCGCTGCAGCCCAACATGCAACCTCCACCCCCAAGGCTTCTGCTGGCCCCCAGCCCCTGCTGGCGCAGAGCTGCAAGGTGAGACCCCATGACGCACATTGGGGCAAGAGGAGGTGTGGGAGGAGAGGGACTTTCCCCCAGTCTGGGGATAGGGGTGGGGGTGGGGGGATTCTCATGACAATGACATTTTCACCTGCAGGCTGTGGCAGAGCAGATTCCACTGCTGGTGCAGGGTGTCCGAGGGAGCCAAGCTCAGCCTGACAGTCCCAGTGCCCAGCTGGCCCTCATTGCTGCCAGCCAGAGCTTCCTTCAGGCAAGCACCCTCCCCCTACCCCTCAGACCAGACCCTTCCCACCCTTCCAAGTACCCTAGAGCTCCCACAATTTAAATCTGCCAGTAGCCTCTGTCCCAGTATTGAGCCTGAGTGCTCAGCATGTCCTATCTACCAGTCCCTGTACCGAGCCCAGAGGAGGATGGTCCCCTTCAT
Organism: Lyroderma lyra; assembly: GCA_004026885.1. Lineage (NCBI taxonomy): Eukaryota > Metazoa > Chordata > Mammalia > Chiroptera > Megadermatidae > Lyroderma > Lyroderma lyra. The sequence continues at coordinate 53,917 of PVJL010005325.1, forward strand.
CTGCCCTCCTGTTCCCCAACAGCCAGGTGGGAAGATGGTGGCAGCTGCAAAGGCCTCAGTGCCAACAATTCAGGACCAGGCTTCGGCCATGCAGCTGAGTCAGTGTGCTAAGAACCTTGGCACCGCACTGGCTGAACTTCGCACTGCTGCCCAGAAGGTATGGGAGCTGGCCCTCTTTTTGGAAGATGAGGCTGGAGTCCTGGGATAATGGGAAATCTGTAGAATAACCTAAAACAGAGATAATTGTGTAACCTGAGGCATTAGTGGGACAGAGCACACCCTCATATCATCTTAGGCTCAGGAAGCATGTGGGCCTTTGGAGATGGATTCTGCACTGAGTGTGGTACAGAATCTAGAGAGAGACCTGCAGGAGGTGAAGGCAGCAGCTCGAGACGGCAAGCTTAAACCCTTACCAGGGGAAACGGTAAGACCTTGTTGTTCCTCAAACCCTGAAGACTTTCTCCCCACCTGTGCCCCAGAGCTGCTGAAAACCTCATTGAAACTGTCAGATTTCTCTCCAGATAGCCTCCCCATTTCCCTCTTCTCACTTCCCCCTGAAACTCCACCTTCATCCCTAGATGGAGAAATGTGCCCAGGACCTGGGTAACAGCACCAAAGCAGTGAGCTCTGCCATTGCCCAGCTGCTGGGAGAGGTTGCCCAGGGCAATGAGAATTATGCAGGTATGTGGGCAGGTCCAGGAATGGAGTATGTGGCGAGGAGGATGGAGGAATAGGAGCTAATTGAAGCGCACAAGGCTGACAGGAAACCCCTGGGATCAGGACCTGGCAGTGAAGGTCCCTTTTCCCTTCCTTCTTCTCTCCTGTCTCCCCAGGTATTGCAGCTCGGGATGTTGCAGGTGGGCTGCGGTCACTGGCCCAGGCTGCTAGGGGTGTAGCTGCCCTGACATCAGATCCTGCAGTGCAGGCCATTGTGCTTGACACGGCCAGTGATGTCCTGGACAAGGCCAGCAGCCTCATTGAGGAGGCGAAAAAGGCAGCTGGCCATCCAGGGGACCCTGAGAGCCAGCAGCGCCTTGCCCAGGTCAGGTATTGCGAAGGAGCCACTTTCTCCCTCCCACCAGATCCTATCAGAAGGCCCACTATGATTGAGGCAAAGCCTGATTCACACTGACAGGACAGCTTCTAAGGTCTGATCTTGAGATCTTTCTGGATCCCACCTTTCCCACCATCCTAGTATAAGTGCCTCAGCCTGAGTCAGAGTCCAGCTAAAGACAAGTTTGGGGAAGTTTGATCACTTTCATTAATACCCTAACCTCAACCTGTTCGGCTACAACATCCTCTTTCCCCTTCAGAGGCAACAGAACCGATGTCTTCCGAGTCCCTTGGGTGGAGGAGGGGATCTCCCAAATTGTCTCCATTTTGGCAACCACCTGTCAGAAACCCGTCTCCTTCCTACCTCAGGTGGCTAAAGCAGTGACCCAGGCATTGAATCGCTGTGTCAGCTGCCTACCTGGCCAGCGAGATGTGGATAATGCCCTGAGAGCAGTGGGAGATGCCAGCAAGCGACTCCTGAATGACTCGGTAGGAGGACTAGGGGTAGGGGGAACATAGGACCCACAAAACCCCAAATTTCTCCTTCCATCTCTAGAACTCTCCTTGACCCTGACTTCCCAGATTAATCCCCTTCTATTATTCCCAGGCTCTAGACCCACCTTCTACCACTCCCTTACCAAGCTGTCCCTTGCCTCATTCCCCTTTCTTGCACCTGACTTTCTCTCCGACCTGCAGCTTCCCCCCAGCACCGGGACATTTCAAGAAGCTCAGAGCCGGTTGAATGAAGCCGCTGCTGGGCTGAATCAGGCAGCCACAGAACTGGTGCAGGCCTCTCGGGGAACACCTCAGGACCTGGCTCGAGCCTCAGGTCGATTTGGACAGGACTTCAGCACCTTCCTGGAAGCTGGCGTGGAGATGGCAGGACAGGCTCCGGTACGAAGAGGCACAGGGTTTAGTTCAAGGGTTAGGTAGGAGGCACCAGGGTGGCCATGGTGTCCTGGCCTGCTCCTTCCTTCCTCCCCTCCCGAGTCTGTAGCAATATGAGTGCCTAGGACAGAAGATCCCTTTTAGAAACAGCTAAGAATGGACTGGACAATATGTTGACCTCCTCACCTTCAACAGAGCCAGGAGGACCGGGCCCAGGTCGTGTCCAACTTGAAGGGCATCTCTATGTCTTCAAGCAAACTTCTTCTGGCTGCCAAGGCTCTGTCCACAGACCCTGCTGCACCCAACCTCAAGAGTCAGCTGGCTGCAGCTGCCCGGTTAGTAGGAGCTGAGCAGCCAAGCCCTAGAATTTTGGAGAGACCGAGGAGGGGGCTTTTCATGAGATGTCCCCAGCTTAGGAGTGGTTCCACACAAAAGAGAAATAACTAGAGACTCACCATGTATATAGGACCCAGGAATGGTGACCTGTGCACCCATTCATTCAACTTTCTGTTCCTGCCAGGGCGGTGACCGACAGCATCAACCAACTCATCACCATGTGCACCCAGCAGGCGCCAGGCCAGAAAGAGTGTGACAATGCCCTGAGAGAACTGGAGGTCGGCATTTGGCGGGCTAACTGGGGTTGAGGTTGAGGAAGGTGTCATGGGTTTAGGGGTGAGGGACGTGTCTTGGATCTTACTTCGCTCTCCGCCTGCACAGACTGTCCGGGAACTCCTAGAGAACCCAGTCCAGCCCATCAATGACATGTCCTACTTTGGCTGCCTGGACAGCGTAATGGAGAATTCAAAGGTAAGTGCTGCCGGGAACCCAGGTTGGCATAGGGCAGAAAGATGGAGCTGACCAGGGGCTGCTCTGCCCCTCTGATGACAACCTGACTCTCCTGATACCCTCTTCTCAGGTACTGGGTGAGGCCATGACTGGCATCTCCCAAAATGCCAAGAACGGAAACCTGCCGGAGTTTGGAGAGGCCATTTCCACGGCCTCCAAGGCCCTCTGCGGTTTCACCGAGGCAGCGGCACAGGTTATTCTGAGACGATCCCTGGAACGCCCTGCTTTCCTTTCCCCGCCTCATAGCCTAACACACCTGTAGATAAATCAAGAGCTTCAAAACCAGCCCTATGGAAACACAGGTCCTTTCCCCTTCCTGAAGTGCAGATATTTGTCAGTAATCGTAGAACGCCAGCAGTTCTGATCGCTGTCCGTCCTGAACCCCTGTGCTTTGGGTTATGATTACACTGTCCAACCATTGGTCCTTTTCCAGCCATGGCTTTCTTGGTATATGCTAATTAGCATATGTAAGTAATTTTTCACATAATTACTACTTTCTTAAAAATAGTACCAGTGACTAAATTTCCAATTTTTTGAATTACTACTTAACTTTGCCTTTTTCTGCATTGTAAAATAGTATAGGAGGGAGTTCCCTGATGGTGTAGTGGCTTAAGACTTCGGCGCTGGCACTGTCGGCGCTGCGGCCTGGGTTCGATTCCCAGTTGGGGAGCCACCCACATACCAAAATGCAAAAAAAAAAAAGAAAAAAAAAGAAAATAAAATAGTATAGGAGTTCCCTGGTGATGTAGTGGCTTAAGGCTTCGGTGCTGGCGCTGTCAACGCTGCAGCCTGGGTTTGATCCCCAGCCAGGGAACTACCCACATACCAAAAAAAAAAAAAAAAAAAAATAGTATAAAACAACCAGTTAGCTCCGAGAGTATTTTGCTTTAGTACATGCATTCTTAATATTGATTTGAGAGTTTATCTCAGACTGCTTCCCTGAAAGCCACCTATCCTGCTCCCTCAGTCTCCCCACCTCCCACTGCTCTGTTCTCTTGGGGGGCCTGCTCTGAGTGGCTTATTTCTGTAAAAGCGCAAAGAGGAAAAAGCAAAGCTTGAAGTACAAATTCAACCTTATGATGGTCTTCCAATCATAGAAAAACATTTCACGACCATTCCCCTTTCCTCTTTCCGAATCTCTGAAGCTTGGAGATGTTGTCAATGTTAATTAGCCTAACAAGCTCCATAGTTTTAGAGCTATGGCTTTCAAAGAGTCTTTGTGTGCAGGTTGGGGTTGGAGGGCAGCTTGGGCTTTCTGTAGTGTCACTGTAGTTTGTTGGTGTCTTTAATTTGTTAATAACTTGTTAATTATGGTTTAATTTGTCGATAACTTTGTTAATACTATTTCATAATGTGTTTAATTTGTTAATACTTTGTATAATTTGTTGATACCTCCATTCACATAGAACCCTGGCCACTAAACTTAACCCCCAGTCTCCTTTGTCCCCACTATCACTATGCAGTTCCCATCTGAGGAACATTCATTATTCCTCACCCTCAAACTTCTCTCTCCTCAGGCTGCATACCTGGTTGGCGTCTCTGACCCCAACAGTCAAGCTGGACAGCAAGGGCTGGTGGAGCCCACACAGTTTGCCCGTGCAAACCAAGCAATTCAGATGGCCTGTCAGAGTTTGGGAGAGCCTGGCTGTACCCAGGCCCAGGTAACTCAAGCAAACAGGTTCCCTGGGAAAGTCTAGGAAAGGATGCCAAGCCAGCGTGGACTGCTCCGTGGGAAAAGGAGATGCGGGAAACGGGGAAGGAGAGGGCTGAGGGCCGTCTCTGACCTTCGAAACATAGTTTCTCTTTGAGTGATTGTCGTCTTTTCTTACGTTTCTCTTCATTCTTTCAGTTAATGCTAAGTTCACAACTTCTCTATAGCCATTTGAGCTTACTCTCCTACTGACCCTAGTAGGATTTCTCCATTAGTGTGTCTGTCTTTCATCTCCTCCCTCCCCCACACCCTGTTCATCTTTGAGTATCTCTGTCTCCCAAATCTTGACTTTTCAGGTGACTCTGTCTTTCCTCATTAGACTTCCAAAGACTTTTAGGTTGCTCTCCATCACCCAACCTAAGAATAGTTCCTGGGTGTGTACCCTTCCCTCCTGCCCTCATCATTAGCTCTTTCACATGTCTTTCTCTGCAGGTGCTCTCTGCAGCCACCATTGTGGCCAAACATACCTCTGCACTGTGTAACAGCTGCCGCCTGGCTTCTGCGCGTACCGCCAATCCTACTGCCAAGCGCCAGTTTGTGCAGTCAGCCAAGGAGGTGGCCAACAGCACAGCCAATCTTGTCAAGACCATCAAGGTTCCCCGTGTTTGACTTCTCAGCCTCTCCCTGACCTGTCCAGTCTTCTCTTTCCTGAGTACCCCCACCATTCCCCAACACCTTCTACCAAATCCCTTCTTCCTGAGCCCAAGCCCTTCCCTATTCATATCGGTCATCACCAGCCTCTCCCCACACCTTTAAGCCCAAGAGGGAGACCCGGGCTTCACCCCCTTTGCCTGTAGTCTGTCCTAAGAGCCTCTCTGTCACCCATTCCAGGCACTGGATGGGGCCTTCACAGAGGAGAACCGTGCCCAGTGCCAAGCAGCAACAGCCCCTCTGCTGGAGGCTGTGGACAATCTGAGTGCCTTTGCATCCAACCCTGAGTTTGCCAGTATCCCTGCCCAGATCAGCCCTGAGGTGAGGCAACCTGAAGGGAGAACTGATGAGCCAGCTGCCACCTCATCTCCTCAGGAGTCGTGAGACTCACCTGCCTCCTCCCCTTTCCCCAGGGCCGGGCTGCCATGGAACCCATTGTGATCTCTGCCAAGACAATGTTGGAGAGTGCGGGGGGCCTAATCCAAACGGCCCGGGCACTGGCAGTCAATCCCCGGGACCCCCCACGCTGGTCAGTGCTGGCTGGCCACTCACGTACTGTCTCGGACTCCATCAAGAAGCTTATTACAAGCATGAGGTATTGGGATGGAGAACCAATGTGACTGGGGGACATACATTATGGGAGGTGAGCACTTAGGTGTGGTTAGATGGGACAGTGTTGGAGGATACCTGTTATCCAAGATGTGGGGAAAGATAGGCTAGCCTTGTCTTAAGGGGATATTCTTGATATTAGAGCCTGTGATGTGTCGGCAGGGACAAGGCTCCAGGGCAGCTGGAGTGTGAGACGGCCATTGCAGCTCTGAACAGCTGTCTACGGGACCTGGACCAGGCTTCCCTTGCTGCAGTCAGCCAGCAGCTTGCTCCCCGAGAGGGAATCTCTCAAGAGGTAAAGGGAAAGAGGGTTTTGTAAAAGGTGGTGTCTGGGAAGAGAGAGAGCAGACTTGAGGAAGACGGAGGACTCAGGAGTGGGCTTCACAGAGACACCAAGAGGATGGAACATGCCAAGGGCAGTTAGTTAGTTTGGTGTAGAAGGAAGAGTGGGGTCCTGTGCAATAGAGGGTCCTGTTCCAGGTCACAGGGCTAAAGTCTGCTTGCTCCTCAGGCCTTGCACACTCAGATGCTCACTGCAGTGCAAGAGATCTCCCATCTTATTGCTCCACTGGCCAGTGCTGCCCGGGCTGAAGCCTCCCAACTGGGACACAAGGTACCTGGGGAGACAGGTAGGGAGTCCTGGGGGTAGTGTGAAGAAGGATACCTGGCCCAGCTGACCCTGTTCCAACCCCTTGCCTCAGGTGTCTCAGATGGCCCAGTACTTTGAGCCGCTCACCCTGGCTGCAGTAGGTGCTGCCTCGAAGACCCTGAGCCACCCACAGCAGATGGCACTTCTGGACCAGACTAAAACCTTGGCAGAGTCGGCCCTGCAGTTGTTGTACACAGCCAAGGAGGCTGGTGGTAACCCCAAGGTATTGAGAGCTGGGAGGGAGGGGCTTCTACTAGTTAGTGGTAGCAGGAACAGGACCCCCTCCACTCACTCGCTGCACCCCACAGCAAGCAGCTCACACCCAGGAAGCCCTGGAGGAGGCTGTGCAGATGATGACAGAGGCCGTAGAGGACCTGACAACAACCCTCAATGAGGCAGCCAGTGCTGCTGGGGTCGTCGGTGGCATGGTGGACTCCATCACCCAGGCCATCAACCAGGTTAGAGTCTTGGGGTGCCTGAGGCTACCCGGGGCCAGCGTTCTTGAGCACAGTGGCAGAGACTGTGACAGTCTTACCCCTTTCCGCATTCTTCCCCCTCAGCTAGATGAAGGACCAATGGGTGAACCAGAAGGTTCCTTCGTGGATTACCAGACAACTATGGTGCGGACAGCCAAGGCCATTGCTGTCACTGTTCAGGAGATGGTAAGTTTGAGAGAGTGTAAGAGGACTGCTCTTGGAGAGCTGAGTTTGGATATAATTTCATCTTTTCCATTATTACTAGGTAACTAAGTCAAATACCAGCCCTGAAGAGCTGGGCCCTCTCGCTAACCAGCTGACCAGCGACTATGGCCGTTTGGCCTCACAAGCCAAGCCTGCAGCTATAGCTGCTGAAAATGAAGAGGTAAACCTGGACACAGCTCTGGCTCCTCACAGAGAACCCCAGTGGCATGTTCCTTGTCCCCCATCACGTCAGCCTCTGAGGCTGTCTCCCCCTCAGCTCCCTCTAGACTTTCATAGAAAGGTAAACACACCCTCAGGGCCACTCCACTAACAAGTGATCAGGGCTCTGTGTGGGGACAGGATCAAAGCCTTCAGTCACAGAGATAAAGGAGATAGCCCAACATCTAGGATTTCCCGGTCTGCTGTTCTTACCTCTGCCAGCCCAACTCTGGGCCTGTGACTGCGGCTCTGTTTTGCTGCGAGTGTGTATTTCCTTTAGTTCTTCCTTGTTATAGACCCATGAAGATCTTCCTTCCCTAAGCTCCTGGCTTTCCAAGAAAGCAAGTAATTGGATCTTAGCAAGACACACCTAATCCCCAGCCCCAAAACTCTCCACAACTGCATGCAGGCCAAATTGTAATCCATGGCCCTCTGATTCAAATACCCCAGCATAAAGCACCTCTGCCTCTCCTCACTGTGCTTAACACAATCCTCACCAGTTGGTGCCCACATGCTATTATTATCCGTGTGTAGGAGTTGACCTGCAGAAAGGATATAGAACAGGAAAAGTCTACGTGTTGGTGCTGTGATGCATCTTTTTTTAGGTCCTGAGTGACTCGTTCAAGCACAGTGGAGGTACCCTGAGTAAAATCCATCTCCTTTTCCATCTGCTCACAGATAGGTGCCCACATCAAGCACCGGGTACAGGAACTGGGACACGGCTGTTCTGCTCTGGTCACCAAGGCGGGCGCCCTGCAGTGCAGCCCCAGTGACGCCTACACCAAGAAGGAACTCATAGAGTGTGCCCGGAGAGTCTCCGAGAAGGTGACTGCTCATCCCTATGGACTGGAGGATTGACTCCCCAACCCTGCAGCCTATCCCATCCTCCTCCAGCCTTCCCAGCCCTCTCCTCTGTCCCTTCTCCCAGGCACCAGTGACCTTTCTCTTTCACACGGCACCTACCACAGTCACCATGTGACTCCCCTCCCCCACCCCACCCCAGGTCTCCCACGTACTGGCTGCGCTCCAGGCTGGGAATCGTGGCACCCAGGCCTGCATCACAGCAGCCAGCGCTGTGTCCGGCATCATTGCTGACCTCGACACCACCATCATGTTTGCTACTGCTGGCACACTCAATCGTGAGGGGGCTGAAACTTTTGCTGACCACCGGTGAGGAGGGAGCTGGGCCTCAGGGAGGCAGGGTGGGGGTAGGGGAAGCCAGGGAGCAGTGGAGGGGTGCCTGAGAAGAGCTGACAGGCTGGGCCGTCCCTCAGGGAGGGCATTCTGAAGACGGCAAAGGTGCTGGTGGAGGACACCAAGGTCCTGGTGCAGAACGCAGCTGGGAGCCAGGAGAAGCTGGCACAGGCTGCCCAGTCATCGGTGGCCACCATCACCCGCCTCGCTGAAGTGGTCAAGCTGGGTGCAGCCAGCCTGGGAGCCGAGGACCCTGAGACCCAGGTACCCACTTGACACCCCTAATTCTGGTCAGATCCACTTCCTAGTCCCCTTTTCCTCCCACAGACCAGAGCCTCTGCTCGCTCTCCCACACAGGTGGTGCTGATCAATGCAGTGAAAGATGTGGCCAAGGCCCTGGGAGACCTCATCAGTGCAACGAAGGCTGCAGCTGGCAAAGTTGGGGATGACCCTGCTGTGTGGCAGCTCAAGAACTCTGCCAAGGTTGGCGGGAGTGAGAACAACCTCAGGAGAGGGGGCGAGTAGCGTGCTTCCTCTTGTTTCTTAAAGTGATCCCCTCCCCAACTCCTGACACCTCTAGGTGATGGTGACCAATGTGACATCGTTGCTCAAGACTGTGAAAGCTGTGGAAGATGAAGCTACCAAAGGCACGCGAGCTCTGGAAGCAACCACGGAACACATACGGCAGGAACTGGCGGTGAGCCCAGGTTCGGGGTATCGGGGCCTCAAGTCAGAGAGAGGGATCGTGCTAGACTGAACCCGCACGTCGTGTATTCAGAGATGGAAGCAGTCACACACGTTCTTCTCGTTCACTGCCAGACGTCCTAAGTGAGCTACACGCGTGTCTTTGCCCTCCTCACCTCTCTACTCCTTAGCATTTGACAGTGATCTTTCACCACCATCCTCCCACTCTCTCCAGGCTCCAGTGGCCTGTTAGTTGCCACATTCAGTGGCCTCTCGGCCTGCATCCTCCTCAAGCATTTCCAGAGCATTCGACCCTGATAGTAAACTTCTCTTTGAAATTCTTCCTTTGGCCTTCTTGACACTGATTTTTCTCTTGCTCCTCTAACATCTCTTCTGTAGTTGTCATTGAATCACCTGTGACCTAGTAAATGTGGAGGCCTTTCCAAAATTGTACAAATAGCCTTCTTTCTCTGTTCTCTTCTTTGACAAGTTTAACCATTTTCATTATTGTTCTCAAAGAGGTTCTCTTCCAATTCTGAGTTTAGTTATTTTCAAGAGCCTTTTTTGACATCACCACAGAGAAGCAGTGCCCTGCAACCAGCTCTTCTTCCTGACACGCTACTTCCTGTCAATAGTGGTAGCAACCACCCTGTCGTGAAGATTCCCCTCAGTCATCTTTGACTTCACTGTCTTATTCACCATGTCCAGGCCATTGCCAGGTCCTTCAAGTACCCTTCTCAGTTCTCTTTTCCTCTCACCCCTTCTCCCCAATCCCACTATCACCACTCTGGTTCAGATTTTCATTCACCCTCCCTCATGGGGACTGCTGTACCGGCTTTCTGCCTGGTCTCCTTGCCTTCCATCTCTATCACTCTCATCTCTCCTACTAATCTTTCTCATTTCTGAATTCATCTTTCTGATACTCTGTTTTCTTCTCTACTTGGAGAAGTCCAAATTGAAACTCTTAACTTTCTGCCTCCTACACCTGATCATTCCCATCTCGGTAAACAGCGCCTTTTAGTAACTCCGTTCCTAAACACAGAAACCCAGCTTTAATGTTAATCTCCCTCATTCCCACCTCTGTGCCCATCAGCAAGTCTTGTTAATGCTCCCTCCAGACCTCATTTTCTCTCTCCCCACCACCACCACCCTGTCCAAACCGTCACCAGTCCTCCGCTGTGTTTATGCGATCTGATCTCCCTGCTTGAACTTACCCTCCACAATCCATTCTCTACACAGTAACCAGAATTTTTAAAAAAATATATAAATTAGGTTATGCCACCTCACCGCCTAAAACCATGTAGTGACTGCCCTGGCATCTGGTAGAATCCACACTCCTTACCACCGCCTTCCAGTTCCCATGGCCCCTGCCGACTTCCCCAAACCCATCCTGTCCCTCTCTCCTCCCTGTCTGTCCCCCAGGCCCATTGCACTTGGTCAGTCCTCACCTGCTCCAGGCCCTTTGCACTGCTTCTCTCCAGCTTCCTGACCATCTGGCTTCTTCCAGTCCTTCAGACTTCAGTTTAAACATCCTTTCCTCAGAGAAGCCTTTTCTGACTACCTATCTGAAATAAGACTTCGTTGTTTTCACCACAGCATCCTTTTTATTTCCTTCTCAGCCCTTTGTTTTTCTGCTTGTTTACCTATTTTTTAATCTGTATCCAAAACTGGAATGTAAGCTCCATGAGAACAAGGATCTTGTCTGCCATTTTCCCCATTGCATCCCCAGCACCTCACACAGAACCTACCACCTGGCTGATCCTTAATAGTTAGTTGGATGAACACATATATCAAAAATCTTTTTATGACTTTTACATATTATGTAAAATTCTAAGTTCCTTGGTCTGATATTCAAGACCCCAACAACCTTCTCTCTGCCATCCCTATATTTTAAAACTTTCCTTAATACTCTCATATGTGATAGCCTGGTTATTTGTGCCCTACCATTTACCTAAAGTACTCTCCTGTTACCTGTATCTCTTAAGACCCAACTCCTCCTTGCCCCACCTGTGCAACTCACTCCTTCAAGGCTTCCCTGTAGTTTAGGAATGAAAAACCCATCTCACAAGCTACTTCTTTAATTTCAGACAGACTCTTCCCAGTCACTTCAGTCAGACATGATGAGCTGCCTGCTATTATATTAGCTGTGAATGTGCGAACTTCTCCAAGGACTTGACCTACAATATAATATGTACTTGGTGAATGCTTGTTAAATGAACGCATGGATGAATGAGCCAAATTACATGAGTGTTACATTGTCTTACAATCTCACTCAATAAAAGTTTTCTTCTTCTGCCCTAACAGGTCTTCTGTTCCTCGGAGCCACCTGCCAAGACTTCTACCCCGGAAGATTTCATCCGAATGACCAAGGGTATCACTATGGCAACAGCCAAGGCTGTTGCCGCTGGCAACTCCTGTCGCCAGGAGGATGTCATTGCCACAGCTAATCTGAGTCGCCGTGCTATTGCAGATATGCTTCGGGCTTGCAAGGTAGAGACCCTGGTAGTGAGGCAGCTTGAGGGCAGAACGTGGTAGGGGAGAAACTGCAGGGACCTGGGGGACCTGGAGCTCTTTGGGACCCTAAAACTACCATATTACTCTGGCACAGGAAGCTGCTTACCACCCAGAAGTGGCCCCTGACGTGCGGCTCCGAGCCCTGCGCTATGGCCGGGAGTGTGCCAATGGCTACCTGGAACTGCTGGACCATGTGCTCCTGGTACGCAGAATTGTCTGCTCCTCATGCCGGCCATCCTGAACACGCAGTCCTCTTCCCGCATGCCTCAGACCTAGCTCTCTAATTTTTTGTTCAAATCTTCTCCCCACCTTCTGTTCCCAAATCTGTTCTCGTTTCTCAGCTTCTCTTCCACTAAGGGCCCCATGATTCTTAGCATCTTTGGTTCTCCCATTTACTTCTTCCTCCTTTTTCTTATCCCCTCTCTTCCCACCTGATCTCCTTCTCTACCTTCGTCATCTCTCCTCATTTCATCATTCTTGCTCTTTATCAGCCGGTGAGTGACATACAGCCCCACTGTCTTCACCATATGTGCAGTGTGATGCCCAGAGTGCACCTGGCTAGGCCGCATGGTGTTTGAGGGCTGTAGTGTGGCATGGTCTAGGGATGGGGTCGGGGGGCCGTGGTCTGCCCTATGTTTTAGGTCAGGGAAGAGGTCTGATGCTCTCTTCTCCCTGTCCCCTTCTTCCCCAGACCCTGCAGAAGCCGAGCCCAGAACTGAAGCAGCAGTTGACGGGACACTCAAAGCGTGTGGCTGGTTCAGTTACTGAGCTCATCCAGGCTGCTGAGGCCATGAAGGGTGAGGCGTGACCAGGGGCAGGGAAGGAAGGGAAACCTTTGTCATGGGGAGACCCTGCTTCCTTGTGGGATAGCTCTGAGCTAGCCTCTGTCCGTAGTCCCCACAGGTGCCAGGGGCCTGTGCTCCATGTCTCCCAGTGTTCCTGACCTCCCCGCTCTGGCTTAGCCCCTTCCTTATTTTCTTTGTCCCACCAGGAACAGAATGGGTGGACCCAGAGGACCCCACGGTCATTGCTGAGAATGAGCTCCTGGGAGCTGCAGCCGCCATTGAGGCTGCAGCAAAAAAGCTGGAGCAGTTGAAGCCCCGGGCCAAACCCAAGGTCAGTTTTGCTCCCTCCTGGTTCCCTACCCTCCTAATGGCAGATTCTCCCCACCTTCAGCACCCTCTTACTATGCATCTCTCTCTCCCTCTCTCTCTCTCTCTCTCTCTCTCTCTCTCTCTCTCTCTCTCTGTCTGTCTCGTCTCTCTCTCTCTCCAACCTGTCTCTTCATTGTAGGAGGCGGATGAGTCCTTGAACTTTGAGGAGCAGATACTGGAGGCTGCCAAGTCAATTGCAGCAGCCACTAGTGCCCTGGTAAAGGCTGCATCCGCTGCCCAGAGGGAACTGGTGGCCCAAGGGAAGGTAAGTACTTGGATACGCAGAAGCATGGGAGCGGCAGCAGCTTTGCTGTGCACAGCGTTGGAATAGGCAGCTTTTACATACTCATGGAGAGCACAGGTCTGAGCAGGCCCTCCTCCTTCCTCCACAGGTGGGTGCCATTCCAGCTAACGCACTGGATGATGGACAGTGGTCCCAGGGCCTCATTTCTGCTGTGAGTGTACAAAACCCACTAGGTCCCTCTGAGCTGGAGAGACTTCGGAAGGCTGGGGAGGGGATGGACCAGGGCAAGAGGCATACTTTAATCTTACCTTCTCACTTTAGGCCCGGATGGTGGCTGCAGCCACCAACAATCTGTGTGAGGCAGCTAATGCAGCTGTGCAAGGCCACGCCAGCCAGGAGAAGCTCATCTCATCAGCCAAGCAGGTGGCTGCCTCCACAGCCCAGCTCCTCGTGGCCTGCAAGGTCAAGGCTGACCAGGACTCTGAGGCAATGAAACGGCTTCAGGTGAGGAACCGTGACCCATTCCATTGTACCTTATGTTGTGCTGCTTTAAACTGTCACCCCCCAAGACATGCTTTTCTGTGGGAGGACTGTCAGTACCTGAGTTCTCAGCCTCATGCTGCCTTCCCTTGCCCAGGCTGCTGGCAATGCAGTGAAGCGAGCCTCAGATAACCTGGTGAAGGCAGCACAGAAGGCAGCAGCCTTTGAAGACCAGGAGAACGAGACAGTGGTAGTGAAGGAGAAGATGGTCGGGGGCATTGCCCAGGTGAGTTTTGCCCCAAACACTCTGAGGGACACGGTCAGCAGAGCAGTCATGTTGCCTGTGCCTGTCCCTAATGCACATACTTGCTGAACTGAGTCCCTGATCTCCATCCCTCAGATCATTGCTGCACAGGAAGAGATGCTCCGGAAGGAACGAGAGCTGGAAGAGGCCCGGAAGAAACTGGCCCAGATCCGACAGCAACAGTACAAGTTCCTACCTTCAGAGCTTCGAGATGAGCACTAGTGCAGCCGCTTCTATTTAACGCAGACCCAGCCCAGAGACTGTGCCTGCCACTGCCAAAGCCTTCTGGGCTGTCGGGCCCAACCTGCCCAACCCCAGCACGCCCCGAAGTGCCTGCCAAACCCCAGGCCTGGCCCTGCCCAGTCCCACTGCACATCCCCTGTCCCCTCCCAACTCCCAAGTGCCTTCATGCCCTAGGGCCCCCCAAGTGCCTGCCCCTCCCCAGAGTATTAACGCTCCAAGAGTATTATTAACGCTGCTGTACCTCAATCTGAACCTGCCAGGGCCCCAGCCTGTTCTACCTTGCCAGCAGCTTCTGGCGAGTCCCCACAACCTCAGCTCTACTCATCCTTTTTTGATACTGTCCTCCTCCTTGCACCCCCAGCTACCTGTGGGGGCCATGGGGCTGTAAGCCCCAAACAGGTCATGCTCCAATAAAGGTGATTATGCCTGCAACTCTGCCTGGCTTCATGAGGAGATGGGAGATTCCCCAGAGCAATGCGGGGGGGGGGGGGGGGGGGGGGGGGGGGGGGGGGGGGGGGGGGGGGGGGGGGAGATGGGACTGAGTTTCATCACCAGCTTGATCTGGTTCAGACATGGAGTACAGCAGACTGTGGCAATCTGCCCTGTGAGGCCCTTTCCCCCTCCTTGCACCCATGTCCCTAAAGTCATCCTAGTTGGGAAGCTGCCCCTGAGAAGTCACACTTCTGTTCCCTGTCTCACTGGCCAGCACCCATGCCACACCAAATGTCATTATTCGGTTGCAGGGACAGCAGCTGCTACTGCTCTTTGTGGCGACCAGAGACACCCTGCTTTTCAGACACCCTGCTTTTCATAATTTCTCAAGAGTATGTGAACAAATCCAGTCCCTGGACAAATTCAAATTTCCAAAGCAGCTTTTCCAAAAATAATAAGCCTATAAAATGCAAGTGCCAGAGCCTAAGAGAATTACAGCCATAGATTTGGTTGAGGCATGTAACAAGCAAAAAATCCAGCTGAGGCTGCTTCAAGTGGTTCTGCTGTTGCCTGGGTTGGAGCACGTCTAGACCTTGTCCTACTGCCTAGAACAGCACTAGAAGAAAATGAACTTAACCCAGGTATGAGACTGTAGTTAGGGAGCAAAGCTCCCCTAGTGGCCAGGCTGGTACTGGTGGCCCTGTTCCAGCTGCCCTGATAATCTGGAGGTTCAGTGGAGGGATATGATCGGGGAGCAGGGAGTGAGTGCCGTGGGCTTCCACTTCCTTCTGCATTCACCAGCTCTGCCCACACTGCATGGACTATCTGACAGTCCCCTTAGGTCTGCCACCATTTTCATGCACAACCCTGTTACCCAGTATGTTATTTCCTTGCTACTCCCTCCAAGTAGAATACAAACACCACCTGTCTGCTGCTACTCTGGGTACCTTTCACCTCCTTTAAGCCATGACATCTACTCATGGGAGTGAGTTTAAAGTAGACAGAATTACTTTGTCCTCCCCAGGGCAGCCCTTAGGGAAGGTGCCAACTTCATACCATCAGTCCTGTCACCTGTGATTAATTCAATATTTACTAAGCCATGCCCATGTTAAGCACTGGAAAATAGATGTATTATCACCTTTCTGATGCAGAGAACTGGCAACTCCAGTACACATTGCTGTGGCCCTCTAACCTAGATTCAATGTCCTAGCATCGTGAACTGAGGATCTTAGAGATCAAACCACCCCAACAAGTGGTAGTCCACACTGTTTGAACTCCAGCTATGAACCCACTTCCCTGCCATTGTCCCCACATCCCCAATCACATACCTCACTAGTGATACCTCGGGGAGCCTTCTGGGAAGAGACGCAAATACTCAGACCAGCAGTTCTTAAAATGTGGTCCTTGGGCCCATAGGGGTTCCCGAGATCCTTTCAGGGGTCCATAAGGTCAAGATTATGTTCATAATATTAAGACATTATTTTCCTTTTTCACAGTGTCAGCATTTTTACTGACAGTGCAAAACCATTGAGGGGTAAAACTGCCTTAGCACAAATCAAGGCAGTGGCCCAAACTGTATCAATAGTCATATTCTTACTGCCGTGCACTAGCAATGTAAGAAATACTAGCTTCACTTAAAACTGTCCTTGATGAAGCAGTAAAACCTTATTAATTTTATCCAGTCTTATTCCTTGAGTAACAAGCCTTTTTAATACTGTGTGATGATCTGGGAAGTAAGCATGGAGCACTTCTGCTGCACATCAAGAGGATGACAGTGTCTCGAGGAAACCTGAGCTGAACTAGCAGCTTTTTTTCCTGGAACATCACATTGACTTGAAAGAATGACTGACAGACAAACTATCATTATTAGACCTGGGTATCGGGCAGAACTTTTTTCAAAAAGGAACAAAGTGAGTCTGTAACATCAGAGAAAAGCCTAACAGTATGTATTGCCAATGATACAATTTGAGTTTTCAAGTGAAAATTAGAATTTTTAAAAACTTGTAACTATCACCATAAGCTTCACAGCTTCACAAAACTTAAAGACTTTTCCATTTAAACCAATCATGATATTTAGGAATGTGATTATTTTTTTATAATGTATAATGAAATGTGTCAACATTTGGAACATCCACATAGCTCAGTCAATCAGATTTTCCATATGACCAATGCATAATGTTACAAAACTATCCCTAGGCAAAAGAACCAACAAAAGTGCAATACAAACCAATGGATTTTAATGTAAAATAGTAAAAAAGGTTATTGATATGGTTTCAGGTTCCACATTGCAACTAACCCTTAAGAAACTACCACTTGTCAATGCTGGTGTAGCATCAAGAGGAATATCTACAATTACCTGAAAAGGCTATAAACCAGGGGTGTCTAGCCTTTTGGCTGCTGTGGGCCACACACAAAATATACTAACAATAGCTGATGAGTTAAAAAAAGGTCCAGCATAATTTTTGTAACATTTTAAGAAAGTTTATGGCCGTATTCAAAGCCATCCTGGGCCACATATGGCCGTGGGTTGCAGGTTGGACAGGCCTGCTATAAACCATTCTCTTCCAACTTTGTGAGACTAGATTTTATTCATATTCAGTTCTTCAAACCAACATAAAGCAAAGACAGAAAGCCAAGTTGATTCAGAGGATCAGCTGTCCAGTATTAGATATTGAAGAGATTTGTAAAAATATAACTGCCATCCTCTCACTAATTTCGAGAGGTGACTATAGTTATTTTCATTAAAAACATGTATATAGCTTTATTTCTGTTATTTTTATGAATAAATATTGGAAATGTTTCATTTTAACATGGTAAGTGAAAGGTGGAAACCACAGAGCTGTACAAAGAACACAAAGCCAAGATGTATTAAAAGTAAAAATTTATTCAAACCACTTGGGGGGCAGGTGGGCTGAGGCAGACTAAGCCTTGTCAGCCCTGAGCAGGGAAAAAGCACTTTCTTTTATAGGGAAAAGTGAGGGACTAACTCAGGGGGGCTGATGTGGTCCAAATTGTCCATGGGGGTTCAGCTTGAGGGGTATCAGACAATTCCCTAGTTTCAGTTGTGGGCACAGCGCACCTCAGTGATTGTCTTAATGGCATGCCTCAGTGACTGGGTAACTGACCAACTGATTTTTGCCTGCCAAACTGGTTCCTGGCTGTGTGTGTGTGTGTGGGGGGGGGGGGGGGGCGCGTTGCAGAGGGCTGCCTCTAGTTTTACCTAACAGTAAGTACGATAGATACAACCCTCTACAACAAAAGCTATTTGGATCTTCAAACTCCACTCTTAAGTTTTAAAAGGATAAGGGGTTCCAAGACCATAAAGATTGAAAGCTGCCACTGGAGACATAATATTACTATCTTGTGTACCCGGAACCTGGCACATAAAATAATCCACCTGGCAAATGTTTATCAAGTACCAACTCTATGCCTGACGCTATGCTACCCATTGGGGATTCAGAATTGAAAAGTTCCTGTTTTGAAGGACTCACAGACCAGTGGAGGACACAAACAAGTGCAAGAGCATTTAGAACAGGGGGACTATGATGAGAATGATAGGAGCCTGCACCAAGAATACACACCAATTAGGTGGAGGGGAAGTGGCCAGAGAAGACTTCAGAAGAGCCAGACACTCCATCTGAGTCTTTAAGGCCACCAAATCAGCCAAAGGAAGAGCATTTTAGGGACAGGGTACAGAATGCATAAAAGATGAAATCTTGGAAGTTCCCTGATGGTGTAGTGGCTTGGGGCTTCGGCGCTGGCGCTGTCGGCGCTGCGGCCTGGGTTCGATTCCCGGCCAGGGAACTATCCACATACCAAAAAGCAAAAAAAAAAAAAAAAAAAAAAAAAAAAAAAAAAAAAAAAAAAAAAAAAAAAAAAAAAAAAAAAAAAAAAAAAAAAAAAAAACCAAAAAGATGAAATCTTTAAGAAAAGTATAGCTATTTCCAGTGCCTAGAGTAGCTCCTACGAATACAGCATGAAGTGAAAGTCTGTGTATTGGTGAGGTTGAGCATGAAAGATGAAGCTAGAGAGATAGGCAGGGGTCAAAACAAAGGGCCTTCTATACCACATTTAAAAATGTGGATTTTTATCAAGGAGGGAGGGTGGTTTAGGGGGATTTAGGATCCTGTTCACACCAATTTAAAAAAAAAAATCTTGGGTAGCAATGTAGAGGACTAGTTAAATGAGTGAGCCCAGAGAACCAGGATCACAACAGATCCATGCAGGAGGTAATAAAAGGAGTTGCCAAGGGGGATCCCAGAGATTTGGAAGAGGAACCCCATTTGAAGGAAGTAGAATCAACAGGATTGTGGGAAGTGAGGAAAGGGGGAGCGCTAGCAAATGCCCAGGGGTCAAGCACTAGATAAGGGCAGATGGAGGTGTCTTTCATTAGTTTAGGGAAAGCAGGAGATGGGTTAGAGTGAACACTACGAGGTCAGGCTTGTTCCATGTGTAGCAGCAGGCAAAGATCTAAATACATTTCCGGGTTCCCCCGCCTCCCCAGCCCAGGCCCCCGGGCCCAAGGTTCTCACGGTTCCCACCCGCACCAGCAAAAGCCAGGCCTCCTACCCCTCCGCCCCTGGGGAGCGAGGCGAAGCGTTCCCTCCAGGCTTCCTCCGCTTCGTCCCCCCTTCCCCCTCCTACGAAGCGGTTCTCCACTTCCTCTCCCCCAACCCCACACCGAGGAAAAACGAAAACAGCCTCGCGCCCGCGTATCAGACTTCCCGACCCTACGACCCGGTTCCAGGGCTGTTTCTCGTGGCCTGTGTGGAAGGGGCATCTCTCCCCCGGCTCCCCGCAGCTCAGTAACTCTTCTTCCCCTTGCCTCCAGCCTTCCCAGTCCCAGCCCGGCTCCGCCTCCCCATGGGGAAACATCCCAAAAAAGGGCAGAAAAGAAATTTCGGCGAAAAGTTGGCCCACAAGCGAAGAGAGGAGAGTCCGCAGGGAGAAGGGAGGGAGCGCGGGGCACCGAGGGAGAGGGGAAAGCGGGGGCGGGATGGGGGTGGTGAGTGGAGCAGCGGTCGGGCTGCTAGAGCTAGGAGGCGGCGAGGAGGAGGCGGACAGGGGCGCATCCTGGGTGGAGGTGGGGGCAGGGAGCGCGCGTGTCCCGCTAGGCCGCGTGGAAAATATGCGGGGCACGTGGGGGCGGGGCAGGCGGCGCGCGGAGCTGGGTTCCCAGCCGCCGAGAGACTGTAAAGGAGGGGCCCTGGCTGCTGGAGCAGGGGCTGGAAGGGGAAGCGAGGGTAGGAGAGGTCAGGCCCGCCTTCGGGGGCAGCATACCTGGCCTCCGCACCGCGACCCGGGCTTTGGGCTCCCCTCCTGCCTCAGTTTCCCTAAGTCCCTGGTGAGGCTTTCCGCTATCACCACCACGTCGGTATCGCAAGCCCAGGCTCTGGGACTCAGGGTAAACTGAGGCACTTGAACCGCGGAGGAGCCCCGCCTCCCAAAAGACATTTAATCCGAGGGGATTTACAAGAAACTTCTAAATTAAGGGCAGCGGCTGCTGCAGCTGAGGGGGGGCACACCAGTCCCAATGCCCAGGCAGCTGCCTTGAGCTCACGCCCCCGAAATAGCCCCAGGGGCCCCAGCTGCAGCTGCCCCCGGGCCAGGCTGTCACTCCGAGGAAGCGCGGAGCCCCCAGCCCGAGGATCTCCTCCCCTCCCCAGCGTTTGGGTTTTTTCAAAAGACGGTCCGAGCTACTTTCCCTTCCGACGGCTGAGGTGGGGGGGACGGGGGACTGGAAGAGGTAAGGTGGGGCGGGGCCCTGAGGGGGGCGGTCCCGAGGGGGTTGGCGCAGGGGGCGACCGCGCCCCCCGACCAGGCAGTGCTTGTGCCCCTACAAGGTTTGGCCCGCGGTGGGGGAGGGTCCCAGCCCCCAGCTCCGCCCGGTCCCTCCCAGCCTTTTAAGCGTCGGCGCAGCTGGGCCATCCCAGTTCCGCTTGGTTCTCCTGGCTCGCCACTCGTGCCCCCACTTCTCGTAGCCAGCCCAGTTCGCCTGGTTCGCACCACTAGCCGTCCGGCCCGTCTCCCACCGCAGCCATGGACGCCATCAAGAAGAAGATGCAAATGCTAAAGCTGGACAAGGAGAATGCTATCGACCGTGCTGAGCAGGCCGAGGCCGACAAGAAGCAAGCTGAGGACCGCTGCAAGCAGGTGGGGCCCCCCGGGCCCAGTGCATTCCCCTCCCTCAAAATGAGGGCAGGGTAGGTCCTGCCTTGTGCCCCCTACCCTGAGGCCTGCTGTCCAAAGTTCTCTCCTGTCCACTGTGGGGTCTGGGCCTTCACATACCCCTAAGGACCTGGCCAGAGCCATATTTCATCATACCCACCATAGCCTCCGGAGCCCCAGTCCCCCAGTTTCCACTCCTGCCCTTGCAGAATAATGATGGGCCCTGCTTCTTGGGTTTGGAAACTCTATCCCACCAGTTCTCTCCAACACTTCTGGCTGCACTGTCCCTTCTCTGCTATCCCTCTTCCTCCTTCACAGTTTCTGAATATCTCTTAGTACCTCCTCACACATACCCCTGCCTCCCCGCTGGGCCTGGATCTGGCTGACTGAGGCTTCTCTCTCCCAGCTGGAGGAGGAACAGCAAGCCCTCCAGAAGAAGCTGAAAGGGACGGAAGATGAGGTGGAAAAGTATTCTGAGTCAGTGAAGGACGCCCAGGAGAAACTGGAGCTGGCCGAGAAGAAGGCCACTGATGTGAGTGTGGACCTGTGGGACAGTGGGAGAGTTAGCACACTGGGAGGGGTCCTGGACATGGGGATGAAGGGAGAAGGGGACCTAGATATCCCCAGCACCAGGACAGAAATGGTTTCCTCTCAGGAACCCAGACCAGGGCAAGCTTGCACAAATAATCCCAGGCAGTGGGTAAATCAAACCACTTACCACTTCCCCCAGAGGATGTAATTTGGCTCCAGCTCTTAGAATGTACAGTGATCAAGCAGTGAGTCATCATGGGGGTGGATAGTATAAGAATTTACCATCTACCTCAATTAATCCTCCAGCTGAAAACGGAGAGGAAACTGCAGCTACATTTGCAGGGTGTGTGTGTAGGTGCTGTTGGGTAGGAGGAAGGAGAGGAATCCAAAAATGGGCTCTGACTTGAGTTACACCCCTGGGGGGCCATTAGAAATTCCCTGGCCTTGACCTCTGGCTTCAGTTGCCCTGCTGTGCACTGGGGCCCCAGTTCAGGTTCTATCAGCCCCTTATTTACCCTCATTAAGCTGTCAGCCTCGAGACCATGCCAGGCCACAGGGCAAAGGGACGTGGCCACAAATGCCAAGGCAGCCACTTTGGCAGGCCCTGCTCACTCAGATTTCTCTGCCCACCCCACACCCCCAACCATACTTCTCTACCTTCGATCATTCCCAGCCCCCACCTTGAGGTAGGAGAAATGGCCATATGACTGTAGAGATGTTTACTCGTATTATTCTTTGCCTCAGTTTTCCCATTTGTCTTGCACTCAGGATTAAATTTAAGATGAGCCTGCTGTTGGGTGGATGGAGGGATTAGCATAAGCATGGTCTGAACTTCTGAGATCGGAGATGGTATTACTGTTTGTGTTGACCATTATCCATGTTTTCCAATTCCCTCCCCCCATTCCCAACCTGGGTTGGTTTCTCTGACCTCCAGCCTTTGGTTTTGGTTCTCCACCAGCCCTGGCACTTGGGAGGGAACTGACCTGCAGCTGCTAGTAAAGACAACCCTGGGCATCTGACACTCTATAAATAACCAAGGCCTAGTGCAGCTGGAGTCAGGACTGGAAACCCAAGGAGCTAGGTGGGGGCTAGAGGGGAGGAGGGTGGTCAGGGACAGAGCCAGGAGTAGAAAGGAAACTGCCTAAACTTACTATTTGACCTTGAATGCAGCACTTAACTTACACAGTGCCTCCCTCAGTTTCTCCCTTGTCTCTTGCTTCCCGTTTGTCCAGTGGGGACAGTAGTGTTCTTCTGTGGTTAGAGAGCAACATACATAACCAGCAAAAGCTTAAGAAGCAGAAAATGGCAGCTGTCAGTCTTGTGATGAGGACTCCAGGACTTCCCAGAGTTATTTGTAGCTCTACAACATGAAGAGTTTTCCTTTTAATAGTCTCACCTCTCTCTAGAGTAGACCCCCCACAATGTCCCCGAATTGTTCTTCCCAACCCCCAGTGCTGTCCCCAGAATCCTTCTATACTGAGTCATCTGGCCCTGTGCCCATCATGGGCTCTTGTCACTCTAGGTGGCCTTCAGCACCTGGAGGACAAGCTATAACTACTTTCTATATATGGTACTGTTTCTCCTGCCCTACAGTACCACCCAGGACCTCCTTTCTATCCCCTCTGACCCCATTGCTGCCACCTGACTCTTCCCTTTCACTACTTCTTCCCCTACACTGGTCCTTTCTCCTCTGCAATCTTGGTCTCCTGTCTTTGTCTCCGAAGAAGAGCCAGAGATAACATAATGTTTATGGCGTGCAGATGCTTCAGGCAATGTGATCAAGTGCTGTCTGCATGCTATTTTATTATTTCCCGAAATTATCAGGCTCACTTGGGAGCTTTAAAAAAAAAAAAAAAGGTTTCCAATCTCCTCCCCTTGAGATCTCAGTTCAGTGGACCTAGCAAGGAGCTAGAGAACCTGTTTAGTTGTATAAGCCTGCCTCAGAACTGCCTACAAAGGAACTGCTATTGTCGATTCATATTTAAAAAGGAGGAAACTGAGGCTTAGAGAGACTAAATTTAAAGTTGCCCAAGATCACACAAATGTTGAGAGCTGTGGCTCAAAGACAAGTCTGACTTAGAGCCAGTGCTCATAAACACCAAACTGTACTGCTTCTCTCATTTTCCTTTGTTGGGGTCTTTCTTGTTCTATCCTCTCTTTTCCTCAAGGTATCATCGTTTCCATGGACCTTCTTCAGAACCTCCATGGTTTTGTCTCTATATTTTAGGATTAGTACTGTGTATTTGTCACTCATAGTGCCCTTGCACCACCCTCAGTTGCCTCTAGGCGTTTGCAGGGATGTCCCATACAGGCCTGGCTTGCTTCCTGAGCCCCTACTGGGAATCTGCCTGGTAACTGATGACATCACGGAGCTTGATTCTGTGATTGGCTGTTTCTAGCAGCGGTAAGGTCTGATTGGCTTGATTCTTCCCCTCTTACCTGGGCCAGGCTCTGCTGTGGAGTCCGGGCTGCCTCAGGCCTGGTCCCAGCACTTGAAGTATACTCGGAGAGGACAGAGCGACCTGCATGCAGATAACCATTGGGAGACTAACAATGCACAGTGCCCAGATTGGCCCTGTAGCAGGGGAGTGGAACTTGTCAAGGAATGCATATTTTGGACTGGAGCAGAGTCTGTCAGAAGATGGGATGGTTGGTTAGAGGGGAAAATTGGGTTGAAAATCTGAAGCCAGGAAGCCTAGGTTCTTTTTGACAAGAATTTCACCATCCTCTGGAGTCTCACTGATCCTCATCCAAGGTAGACAAAGCCTTTTTGACCTCTGACCTTTGACCAACAGGCCGAGGCAGATGTGGCCTCCCTGAACCGCCGCATTCAGCTGGTAGAGGAGGAGTTGGACCGGGCACAGGAGCGCCTGGCTACAGCCTTGCAAAAGCTGGAGGAGGCTGAGAAGGCAGCTGATGAGAGTGAGAGGTGGGTGGGGGACCGTCGGAGTGAGACAGGGATAGGATGGGGGGATCCTGTCTCTACTGGTTCTGACCCTATCCTTCTCCCTGCCTCTCAGAGGAATGAAGGTCATCGAAAACCGAGCCATGAAGGATGAGGAAAAGATGGAACTACAGGAGATGCAGCTGAAAGAGGCCAAGCACATCGCTGAGGATTCAGACCGCAAATATGAGGAGGTGACAGGCCAGCCCCACCTCCTTCTCACTCCCAAGCCCCAGATACTCCCAGTCACTCACCACAGATCTGCTCCTTCTCCCTCTCCACACCCTGCAGGTGGCCAGGAAGCTGGTGATCCTGGAAGGAGAGCTGGAGCGCTCAGAAGAGAGAGCTGAGGTGGCTGAGAGGTAAGGATGCCCTGGGTGGTGAGTGAAACTGGGCCTGCGCCTGTGGCTGTACGGTGCTCTGCACAGTGGGGAGGCAGTTTCTCAAACTTGGGGCTATAGGGACAATCCTGTCCTCTGACCCCTACCTGCTGCCCCTAGCCGAGCCAGGCAGCTGGAGGAGGAACTTCGAACCATGGACCAGGCCCTCAAATCCCTGATGGCCTCAGAGGAGGAGGTAGTGACCTCTCTGGACCTTTCTGGGCAATGGAACCTTCTCTCAGCTCACTTTCTCCTCCATCTCAGGCTGCTCTGTCTCACCTGCTGGAGGTCGGGAAGGGCCTAGGGCTTCCAAACTCTGGCTGCTGTCACTCTCACAACTTTGCTCTTCTCTTCTCTCCTCCACCCCTCCCCCACTGCCATCTCCACCATCTTCCCACTGTACCCTCACACCCCACCCTGCTACACACTCCCTGCAGTAAATGTGGGGACCTAGAGGAGGAGCTGAAAATTGTTACCAACAACTTGAAATCCCTGGAAGCCCAAGCGGACAAGGTAGAGGGGGGTAGAGGGGCAGTGAGGATGGGGTCCTACAGGGGAGGAAGGTGATGGGCCAGGCAGGGTGGGGCTGGGTGTTCGATGGAGACAAGATCATGAGTAGCGTGTGGGGCTCAGGGGAGAAAGAAGGATTTGTGGAGGTGATGTACTGATGGCATATATATGTCCCTAAAAGTATTCCACCAAAGAAGATAAATATGAAGAGGAGATCAAACTGCTGGAGGAGAAGCTAAAGGAGGTGAGAGTCCTTCCAGTCCCCACTCTCCCCTGAAGCCCCCCAACCCCCATCAGAGACTGCCTGTGGTGGGGAATTGGGGGATAGGGATGGACAGGAAGGTTGACTTAAGTGATAGTGTCTTGGAGGGCCTAATTTTTTGTCATTTCCACACCTTGCCTTTACTCCCAGGCTGAGACCCGAGCAGAGTTTGCTGAAAGATCTGTGGCAAAGTTGGAGAAAACCATTGATGACCTGGAAGGTAAAAGGAATACTCAGACCACACTTTGAGTATCACTGATTTAGACAATTCTGTCTCCAAGTGCCATGCAATAGAGCTGTATCACAGAGCCTTCTTTATTAAATAGAGGGCTATTTGGTTTAATATCTAGGTTTACAAGACAACATTAATGGGAAACACTATTTTAAACTAGATTTGGGGATAACAAACATCCAGGTATTTGCTAGACTGTGGCTGTTTCTCACTATCATCCCCATTGTGCCTAAAACTGTCTCTCCTTTCTATTCTACGGTAACCTTCACTTTCAGTAATTCCCATTTCTCTTGCTTCCAGCCTTCTCGGGCAACGCTCAGTTTTAGTTATCTCCCAACTTTATGGGATTTTAAACATTTCCGGCTTGAACACTCTCTCCTTGAAACAAGCACTCCTGTTTATCCAAAGCACTGTGTCCCCAGGTCCCCAGGGGAGGCAGGAGCTACTGGGACAAGAACCAGTTTAGAGTGCAGCGAGGACAAAAGAGACGGGTACAGAGAGGGGAGGAGGGAGCCCTGACAGCTGTCCAGCGTCTTCTCTGGCCTGTTTCTTTCACTCTGTCTTTGTCTACCTCTCTCTGATTCTTGTTCTCTCTTTCCATTATCCTCTCACCTTCCTTTCCTCTCCCTCTATGCCCTCTCCCCATACTCCCACCCATCCCTGGAACACCCAGATGAAGTCTACGCACAGAAGATGAAGTACAAGGCCATCAGCGAGGAGCTGGACAACGCTCTCAATGACATCACCTCTCTCTGAGCCCCTCACCATGGTGGCCCCTCAGGCCCTTCTCTCCTCTTCTTTCCATTCTCTCTATGAGGAGGGGAGTGAGGCAGGCAGGGGAAGCAAAAATTGCCAACATTGCACAGCCAGGCTGGGCGCAGCCTAGGAGGGCCCCCATTACATGTGCCGCCCACCCTGGCACTTGCTTCTTCCTTCTATCCATCCACTTCCTCCACCACCCACCGGCCTCTACCTCTCTCTGCTGCTTAATAAACTCAACTTGGTCTCCATGCTGTTTTCCTGCCCTCTAGAGAATACTTCCTTCACCACCCCGAGAGTACCAGTTCACTGCTGAGACCTTGGCACTTATCGACATCCCCAATCTTGTGATATCCCACCACTGAGCCCACCCACAAAACTCTGTGGCCCACACTCCCTCTGCATGGGCACTCCCAGTCTGTCACTTTCTGCCACTGTTGCATGTGGGCATGTATGACCCCCTTCAGTCACCATGAACTCTGTGGTGCCTCTACAGACCCAGACCCATCAGTGAGCACTCTGCTGGGGTTCCAGGATCTCAAGGAATGACTGGAAGGAAAATGGGGTGGTGAGGTGCAGGGGAGGGGCAAGAAGGTTGTGAAAGGTCTGAGATGAACTTTGGAAAAACATTGGATGCCAGCAACATGGGGCTTTCACCACAGGTCTGTTTTCTGCCTCAAGCCTATCTGTCTGTCTGTCTGTCTGTCTGTCCCTCCCTTTCCTGGCTCAGTCTTTGTCTTTCCTTCTGTTTCCAACTCTCATAAACCTTCTAAAGAAGGAGGATAAATTAGTTTATGATTCAGCCTTCCCATCTCACCTCCATGACCTTGAAGCCTCGGGTGGGGCATCCATATCTGTCCTAGTCAATCCATCCATCTGCCCATACCACAAGGTCCTTATATCCTGGAATGCTTGTGTCTCCATGTGCCTCCAATCCACTCCATGTCCATCTGTCACATCCCTTGTCAATTCCTCCTCATGTCTCTCCCCTCATGTCTCCCCTCCCCCTCCTCATGTGCTGCTTCCTCTCACAGAGACCTTGGCTAGTGCCAAGGAGGAGAACGTGGAGATTCACCAGACCCTCGACCAGACCCTGCTGGAACTCAACAACCTGTGAGGGCTGGCCCTGCCTCCAGCCAGACTATAGTTGCTACCCAACCCAATAAAATTGGTATTACTGGTATTACAGGGCTCTTGAAGCCTCTCCTTGGTATTGGTGATGGTGGTGGTAGTTTTCCAAAGTGCAAAAGGCTGAGAGGTTGCCTAAGGGGAGCAATAGAATTGGAAGGAAGGACCCGAATGAGTAGAGTCTGGGTTCATGCTCTCTTCCTTTTTGATGGGAGCCAGTGGGTGGGGGTGCTGGACTCATTGAGAAGGGGTTGTGAACAGGTTGTGTGAAGCAGAGAGGCCCAAGAGGGCTGGGGCAACAACCCAGCCCTTACTCCCCACAGGGCAAAGGAGCTGCTGTCAGCAGGACTGCCCATTCCAGCAGGTGGCTGAGCCAGACAGCACAGTCTGACAGCAAAACTGCAAAGCTACAGAGATTTTACTTGAGTGGAGTGAAAGCCCAAAATCCTGTGTGAGTGATTTTAAGCCTAGAGGCTAAGCCTGCCCTATACCTAGACATACGAGGGCTGTCCAGAATGTATCCAGCCATGTAATGTGAAAAATAGAGGCATTTATGGCTGGATTCTTTTCCCCAGATAGCCCTTGTACACTGCTCTACACACATACATTTCATTCCAATAATATCAGTCATCTCTGCCCCCTTCCTGATAGCAGATAATGCCCCCCAATCAAAAATTTCTACACCCTAGCCCTGTGAAATGTTACTTTACATGGGAATGGGACCTTGTGATTAAAAAGGATTTTGAGATGGGGAGATTATCCTAGGTTATCTGAATAGGCCCAGTGTAATTACAAGGGTCCTTATAAGAGGCAAGAAGGTCAAGGACAGTTGCAGGAGTTGAGACAATGGAAGGAAGAGGTTGGAGTGATGCAAGAAAGGGGACACAAGCCAAGGAATGCTTGGCTTCTAGAAGGTGAAAAAGGCAAAGAAACATTCTCCCCTCAGTGTCCCAAAGAAACCAGCCCTGCTGACGTCTTGACAGTTGCCCATAAAATTCATTTTGGACTTCTGGCCTCCAGAACTCTTTAAGAGAATAAATTTGCATTACCATTAAGTTTGTAGTTATTTGTTGTTGTTTTGTTTTTTGTATGTGGGTAGCTCCCTGGCTGGGAATTGAATCCAGGCCGCAGAGCTGACAGCTCCAGTGCTGAAGCCCTAAGCCATTACACCACCAGGGATCTCCAAGTCTGTAGTTATTTATAGCAGCAATAGGACATGAATACACCATCTTGATTTGGGGACAGAGCTATCTTCCACATATTTTATTAGAAACATGCATTTTAAAAAAAAGTCTTTGGTGATTAAACAGTGGCAGAGTGGGCCGGGTGAAACGTCTCCAGCTCCCTCTCAGACTCCTCCGGCTGGCTTCTTTCTGCACATTCTCCAAGTTCCAGGCCTCTAGGCAGCAGTCTCCGTGACTTCTGCTGGGTGGTAGCTAACACTCCCTTTAGTCCTACTTACATGTCTACACAACAGGGAAGTCTAATCAGAAAACTAGCCCAGGATGAGCTCATTTCTTTCTTTCTTTCTTTCTTTCTTTCTTTTTTTTTTTTTTTTTTTTTTTTTTTTTTTTTTTTTTTTTTTTTTTTTTGTATGTGGCTAGTTCTCTGGCTGGGAATCGAACCCAGGCTGCAGGCTGACAGCGCCAATGCCTTAAGCCACTACACCTCAGGGAGCTC
Source organism: Lyroderma lyra (assembly GCA_004026885.1). Taxonomy (NCBI): domain Eukaryota; kingdom Metazoa; phylum Chordata; class Mammalia; order Chiroptera; family Megadermatidae; genus Lyroderma; species Lyroderma lyra. Next base: position 83,066 of record PVJL010005325.1, read on the forward strand.
CCTCCCTTTTCCTTTTTGGATGAGCTTATTTGTGTGCACTTTGCTTGAAGCTGTTCTGGACTCCATATAGGAAATGGGAGCTGTGCCTGAGGGAGAGGGTCAGGACAATGCATACCTTTGCTGCCTTCTCATTTGTACAAGGAAGGCAATGCTGGTGACAGCAAAGAGTATTCCAAAAACCAGGGCCAGGATGTCACCTAGAGGGAGAGGAGAGGCTGCCTCAGAGTGAAAAAGAGTCTGCAGGAGTCCCCCAGGGCCTATTTCTCTGTACTGTACATCCCACACACACACTGCCCCAAGTTCTCCAGCTGCCCCCAGTATCTTAATCCAGAAGAGGACAGCAAAGGGATGGGGGTGGATATACAAGAAAGGGTAAGATAAACACCTTTTTTCCTCTCTGAAAAAGAAGTCAAAGAGGTTGCTGGGGAAGGAGGATGCTAGATTTCTGGAGCTTCATTCTGACTGGCTCTTAGCCTGGGGACAATAGAGGAACCCCACTTTGAACTGACATTATCCTGTTGGGGTTGGAGGGCTGTTCTACAGCAAAGGACAGGCAGCAGAGGTGGTCATGGCTAGCCCTGGGCCTGAACATTGCCAAGGGGTATCCCCAGTATCAGGAGCCAATGAAAGAACACATACTCACCGGCAGCAAGGCAGGAATTCAGGTGGACTGAAGAGATAAAGGAGACATTAGAGCAGGGGGCTGTGATCACCAGTGACAGAAAATGAGGACATATGGGAGGATGAGGGACCCATGGCTGAGGGGACATGATAATATGGGATACCAGACAAACCTGCATCTGGCTCAATGGTCTGCTCTACTCTAGTAGGGAAGGAGGCCTCAATCATTCGCCCATTCAAAGGCTGTGTGGTTCGAAAGTTCAGCTGTAGCCGAGAGTCCTTAGGTCCCCACAGGGAGCCATAGAGGGTGTGGAGCTAGGGAGGTAATTAGACAATGGGAGAGAGCTCAGGACAAGGAAACAAAAGGGTCCCAGGCCTACTCATAGCCATCACCTCAGGACTCCACCCTCCATGTCCCTTTCATCCCCCACATGGACCCATTATGCCTCCTAATTTCTCACCTCATCCTACATCCCTTTACCTCACATCCCCTATGTCACCACCATGCTCCAGCCTTACCTGCTTAGCACTCAGCTTCACTGTCTGGTTGAACACAGTCCAGATGACCCCCTGGGCACAGGGGGGTGTGGTCAGAGACCCCTCATATCGGAAGTAGCGGCTGAGGTCCGAGGGCAGCAGGGCAGATACATCCAGTCCCGGGACCCAGGTCTCTGAGTCTGTGGAGAGGACCTGTGCTGGAATCTCACCTAGATCACTCCCCTCCAAAGCTCTGAGCTATGGAGATAGAGTTTCATATCCCACAAGCCAAGTTGACTCAACTCCTTGAGACTACTTCATGTCTCACTTCCCATAACTCAGCATAAGACATAACTCAGAAGAAAGTAAAGGGCTTTGGAGCCTCACAGAGGGAAAGAATTGCTCCTTAGGTTCTCTCTCTGAGTTGTCACTCTTTTTTTGTATATTGTGAGTGATCACATGCTCGACCACAGATTTATACTCAGAGTGAATCAAATGGGAAAATGAACTAACTTGTAAATAAATATAAATATTTATAACTATAAAAAAGTAGACAAGGAGTTCCCTGGTGGTGTAGTGGCTAAGGCTTCGGTGCTGTCAACGCTACAGCCTAGGTTCGATTCCCAGCCAGGGAACTACCCACATAACAAAAAAAACGAATGAACAAACAAAAAAAAATAGACAAAAACTCAAACTTAAAATCTAGTAGCGTAAGTGAGGTTTAAAATGACCCAGACTGACTGAGAAGGAAAAGAAGATTTGCAACAAAAGTATTTACAAATTTAAAATATGTTATGCTTATAAGGAGAATAAACAGTTCTCAGAAAAATTTTAGCTCTTCAGACTCAATCCCTGAAGTTCCAAACACTTTTTTTTTTTTGTCTTATTTTTGTTTGGTTTTTGGTTGTGAATCACAAAGGCTGTGGGCAGCACTTTGCCTTTGCCTGTTTGCCTCTGTTCAGCTTCACAGTTATTATCAGGGTCATAGTGGGCCAGTTTACAAATCAGCCCTCTCCCTGTGGCAGGGACCCCAATGCCATACCTTCCTCAGCAATTTCTTCCAAGTGTGCCAGCAACTGCTCATAGGCACTGTTTTCTTCTGGACCTTCCTAGGAGATGATAGTGTAAGATAGGACATACATGACTGGAGGTCTGAAAGTGAGATGGGGTTCCCACAGGCCTCCCTCATCCAAGAGAATGCTGGGGGAACCCAAAATTTTAAGGGTTATTGCTCAAAGTCAACTCACTCTTATTCTGCAAACTGACCTGACAAGCTTGGTGGGCTAGTTTTCAATGCCAAATTGGAGAAGGAGGAGCAAAGTGGGCCACTTTACTGGAATACAAGGCCTTCATGACCTGGGCCTGCTCACTTTTCAAGATTCACTCATTGCTACCTACGCACACTTCATGCTTCACCCCCTGAAAACTATAATAAACCTTTGTATTCATGTTACCTTTGCATTCACCTTAAGAATTCATGTGTTGACTTTTGGAGCCAGAACATGTTATTTCTGAGGCACTTCTCTGAACTTTGTGCTGTGAGGCTAGTTAAGGAGTCGCGTAAATGAGGCTAGCAGGTGTCTCACCATCCTTCCCTTTTACTAGCCTTCTCTACTCATTGTGTATATAGCCTTGAGCATTACAGGTCCAAAGAGGTCACTAGATGTTTCTCTAGACTTTATTGCCTTGCACAAAGGGGAAATTATGGGTTATAGGAGAAGGAGAAAATGATTCTTCCTGATATTCACTTTATTGCATCTGCCATTTCCTGAATTGGCCGTATTCTGAGTCTTTGCAACATGCCGTTTGCTCTGCACAGAATCTCCTTTTATTTCCCACTAGTGAAATCTTCAAGTTTCATCTCTTCTAAGAGGCCTTCCCTGACCACCTCTTTTATTCTGTGTCCTTTATTTATGTCTACTTGTGGGCTTCCCTCACTGTCTGTGGGCTCCTTAAAGACAAGGACTCACAGTTTCTGAATTCTTTTGGTGACCTAGTGCTTGGCTCACAGTAGGTGTTGAATGAATAAACTGATGAGGATGATAGCCAGGTGCTAGGATGAGTGTGCTGGGATGGGATCTCTTGGGGGCAAGATATACTGAGCCAGGGAGCAAGTAAAAAGCAGGGTGTAGGGGGCTGTCCAGGGCTGGTACCTGCAGAAAGGCGGCCAACACGGCCAGGCCCCCTGGGCGCCCCAAGGCCTCGTCAACTTTGGCAAATGCAGTGCTGAGGTGAACCACATGTATCTGGAGAGAACAGGCAAGGAGTGGGCAAGATGCCCTGCCCCGCGTTCCCCTTTGTCCCTCCACGCACAGCTGCGCTCTCACCTCGGCAGGGAAACGCTGGCCGTCAACCGTGTGCTCCGATCCCGGGTGACGGGCAGCCCCCCAGTGCAGATGCAACTGCAAGGCCCGGTACTCCCGCCCGGGACCCAGGGCCATCTCCAGCCCGGGAGGCAGAGTCAGCTGCACTGCGAGAGGAGAGCAGGTGAGCCGACCTCTGCCTCATCCCTGAGAGCAGCCTAACCCCCCAAGCACACGGGGCCGTCCCTTTTTCCTAGGGTCAGTCCCATCCCTAGATAGCCTCCGCCCTTTCCCTGGGGCTCCGCCCGGGGACCGCCTCACCCGTGTGGCCATTGTTGCGCAGGCGCAGTTCTGGAAGTGGCGGGAGCTCAAAGCCGAGAAGTTCCAGGGGTGGCAGGGCGGGGCAAAATGCAGTGTGCGCAGGGCGGATATCTACCGGGGACTGGAAGCGGCCTGCGCAGGCTGGGGACATCTGGGGCCAGGGCGGGTCGCCTGTGGTGGAAGAATATGGACAGGAAGTCTGGTAATAAGATCAGAAGCTTCTAGGGACAAGGAAAAGAAAAGTGTGGGGGTGGAGTCAGAAGACACTGGAGCGGGAAATAGAAATCAGGGATGTGGACAGAGACGGGTAGCTGGCGATTGAGGGGCCTGGTAGACGTGGATGCGGTGGGTGGGACGCCCAGGACCAGAGTTCGGGCATGGTCGGGGGGAGGGGCAGGTCAGAGCTGGGTGCCCAAATTGGGTCTGTGCAGGTGGTGGGTGTCTCACCTCCATAGCGCCAATGACTGTGGTCATCACCTGCATGAAAGAGAATGAGGAAGCCAATCTCTGAGCGCAGTCCCTCCCCGGTTGCCAGATCTATGTGGAGCCCCCTAACTAGCAGAGTTTCACAAACTCAGATGCCTTACAGGCGCATTAGCAGGTAACACAAAAAATGCCTAAAGCGGGCCAGATGTAAAACACAATAGTGTATAGCCAAACAGCACGATGTGCCACACAAATATCCTACTGGCCCTGGAGATACCAGTTTGCAACCACTGTCTTAGTAAAGTAGGTGGAGGTCTCCCTCCCAAGGTCCAAATCAGACCATCTTTCCTTTCTCCATTACCCATTCCTCCTCTCCATTCATTCCTCTTCCCTTTCTAGTCTCCAATTCTTTCCCCAAAGTTCCCAGCTTGAGAGTCAAGATACCAGGTCCCCTTAGCTGCTATTTCTTTCTTCCTATGTCTTAGTTTTCTCACCTGGAGACTGAAGATGAGGTGATCTCCACAAGCCCTTCCTGCTCGTCCTGTGGTACCCCCACCTTTCCCCTTCTCTTCCCTCATACTCCTCTCTACCTATGTTTCCTCATCCCTATCTCCAACCTTCCCCTTTCTTCTTTCTCACCTCTTCCTACTCACCTCTCCACCTGTGCCTCATTTTTGTCTCCCCATTTGTCCCCTTCTAGCTCTGAAAGAGGGGAAAGGTCTAGTGGCACTGGAGTCCCTGGGGTTGAGAAAAGCTACTGTCAGAGTACAGGCTCCTCTGCTTCCCTGAATGATGCCTGCTTGGGCTGGGATTTAATGAGGGAAAGCACAAACCTGGAATTTAGATTTCAAGGGCTGATGACCACTTACCTTTGTTGTTCCTGTGATTACTCTGAGGACCTTGAGTGTTCCTGGGAGTCTCAATAGTAGGTAGATCCTCTAATTTCAGAGAGTCGTCTTCTCCTAGTTCAGTCTTCATCCCAGGTGAGTCCTCTTCTTCTGATGGATCCTCTGCACTCAGCAGGTCCTCCTCGCCGAGTGGATCATCTTCCCCAGATGAATCTCCTCCCACAGAGGGAGTCCTCTGCCTCCTGGATAGGCTTTGGGGATGAATAGGTACCAGGAGCAGCAGTAACAGCAGCAGTTGCACAGTGGGGCCCAGGGTAGGGGCTGGGATCAAGAGAGGGAGCCAGGTGCTGGGGCACAGGGGAGCCATGCGGCTGACTGTAGGATGTCCCAGACACGGTGTGTGTGTACGGGCTGTACGTGCATTGGAAACAGGAGCTGGGTGGGGGAGGAGCAAGCCCAGAGGGGAGCAGGCTGACTCACAGAGTGCCCTTTTGTAGAGATGAAGCCAAAGTCCCTCAGTTCTGACTGGCCCTGTGCCCCCTCCCCGATACCAAAGCCTGGGTGGGGGTGGAGTGGGGACAGGTATGTATTCAGGCACAAGGTTATCGGGGTCATAAGCTCAGCTTGGAACCCAAGGCACCACCTGGCACCACACAGGCTTTCCCTGGCACCACTCAGTTGCCCGCCAGCCAGCCTCAGCTAACCCTGGCCTGCTTCCCAGCTCCAGGCAGGAAAGGGGAAAGACAGGGAGCTGGGGGCCCCACGTCCTCTGGCTGAGAAGGGAGCAGCCCATGTGGCTATCCCCTGCCCAGCTAGGGAGCAGGTAAAGGGGAGGGCAAGCTGCTATGGGAGCCTGTGGATGAGTGGGTGGGTGGCCAGGTACTGGGAGGTTGAACCTGAATATGAGTGATAAACTGAGCATGTGTATGAGAGGGATTCTGATGGGTTTAAACGACATTTATTTTTTATCACATTAAACCTCTGCTCAAAAACCTCTATTGGCTACCCACTGCCTACCAAAGTATCTTCCATCTGCCCATCTTCTCCTCTCATTGACTTCCACGTCCCTTCAAAAATCTTACCCAAGAGAATTTTCCTTCTTATCTCTTACCGCCCTTCATACTAAGGCCAAATTAAATTATGTGTTCCCCAAACCTTTGCCCACCTTCGTTCACCTAGCCAGAAATGCCATTCATCCTTATAGTTAACAAATATTTATTTAGCATCTACCATATGTCAGGCACTGGGCTAAATGTACAGGAATGAATGGGACAGCCCCTGTCTTGAGGAGGTCACTGTCTAGGGAGTAAGGGCAAATACTATCGTAAGATTTAGGAGTGAGAGATGAATTCTGCCTCAGAAGGTAATGTAAATGTAAACAAATTTGGTCAGGACTGTGTAGCAGTAGTTTTATAGGTAAAAACAATGGAGAGAATGGTATTCTGGGCAAAGGGGAGGCATCAAACATTTTGAACAGGAGAATGACAGAATCCGAGTCTCCTACTAAGACATGTTGAGTGCTGGTGTAAAGCGTGGATTGTAGGGAGAGAGTGGGTGAGAGGAGACGAAGAGCACAAGGACCCCAAGAATGGGATTGGGGTTCCCAGTCTCTCCCTGTTCATTTAACAAACATTTATTGATCCTCCTTCAGTCCTCAGGTACTTGTTCTAGGCCCTCGGGATACAGCATCGGACTGGAGAATGGCCTCTACTGTTCTGTAGCTCACACTCCAGTCAGGCCCCTATGGCTTCGACAAACCACAAGGGAGAGTAAGGCCATCTGACGTTATAGCACTCAGTAGGCACACACCTGTATGGCTGTATGGATTAATTAAATATATTGAAATAGTTCTCATTTTGTTATTAACTAGCCTCTTACTCCAGGGTGTTCCTATAACCCTAGCTCCTCCCTGGGGCCTCTCCTGACCGCCTCATGATCTCTTGTCTAAAGAGGCTATGGCTGGTACAGCAGGAGCCCCAGGACCCCACTCAAATGCCTCAGCCAGCTTCCACTCTGACGGATCAGTGCTTGTGTGTCCACTACCATGTTAAATAGTTCTACTATCTCATCTATCTAAATCCCTCCTATTATTCAGGGCTTAGCTCAAGGGCCACCTATTCCAGGAAGTCTTTTTTTTTACTAAAATAACTCTGCACCACAGGAAGAAATTTCTGGTGCCTCAGCCACCACAGTGCTTTTCCTGCCCTTGCTAATAAACTCGCCCACCATTTAATTCATATTAGAATGATTTATGACTTTTTATCTGTGCTGATAGCCATGAGCTCCACAAGGGCAGGGTTCAGTATTTGGCTGATTGAGTCATTCTTTTATCCAACAACCATTATTGAGTATTTTCTCTGCAGATCACCTTGAGAAAAATCATACTGACTAAGATGACTTCCCTGCCCTCAGGGAGTCATTGTCAATGACCTGTGTGTGTCAAACCACAGCAGTTCCAGGAACATGGCATCACATTTATGGCACCCCAGATGATCTGCCTCGTCAAAGTGACTGCCATACTCTATACCAAAACTTGCATGGCCAAACAATAGCTGTCCTCCAAGGAGTCATTTTAGGAGGTAATTAGCCTACAATCTAGGTGGCCATTCTGGAGCCAAATTAAGAGCCGTCCATCCATGGCACTCTGATCCAGTGTGCACTCTGAATGACATTGTCTTGGGCAGCTGTGGTAAGATCCTGATACATGGAAGGTCCCTGGTAATATCTTAATTGGGTGGACCTGGACAAGATGGAATGTAGTAACTATTAACCTCGTGGAGGTGGAAGAGGTCATGGGGAGCACAGGGGACAGAAGCACTATGCTTACTGGAGTCTAGAGTTTGTCTGGACATCTTTCTCCAACACCAATCCCAGTTTTATTTCATTTTTCTTCTTCCCCAGTGTTCTGAATGTTTTTTGTTTGTTTTTTTGTTTGTTTTGTTTTTCTTTTTTAGGTCTCTGTCAGGATCTCTTCATACACTTCTCTGCCACCCTCTGTAGGTCCATACACTTCCTCCCACCCCTCACGGCTGCTTTCTCTCAGTATTTCAGAGTCCAGATCTGTGCTGAGATGCAGATCTCTTGTTACAGCTCCCTAATTTTCCAAATGCCATTCTGCACGGTGCTGCCTCTTTCTCAAGTTCTTTGTCTCTGTGGTGACTGTGTCTCTGGTCTGGGTGGAGAATGTGGACTCTGACCCTACATCACGCCTTCGCAGCCAGGAGTCCGCCAACCCCCAAAACAGGTTTGAGTTCCCAGAGCCTTGTTCCCTGAGCCTTCCCAGGTTGGGACAGAGTGTACTCAGGACTGACTGACTGGGGCACCCTCCCCACCTGGTGCACAGTTTTAAAGCCAAGTCTTTGCTCATTAAGGTCTGTTTTTATTTCAGGGTTGCAGAGGAGGGAACTATTTGCTGGTGGGGAGGAGGAGGGAAAAACCCTACTCCACAGCCATGAATGGGAAACAAAGACAGATCAACCCCTTCTGGGGTCTTGAAGTTGACCTGTAGTTCTGGCCTACCTCACCATCTGTGTTAGTGTCCTAGGACAGCAGTGACAAATTGCCACAAATGGGGGTGGCTTAGAACAACAGAAGGTTTTTCCTCTCACAGTTCTGGAGGCTAGAAATCTGAAATCAAGGTGGTGTAGTGGCTTAAGGCTTTGTCGCTGGTGCTGTCAGCACTGCGGCCTGGGTTCGATTCCCAGCCAGGGAGCTACCCACATACAAAAAAAAAAAAAAAAGGTATTGGCAGGGCCCTGATCCTTCTGAAGGTTCTAGGGCCTCTTCTAGCATCTGGTGGCTCCAGGTATTCCTTAGCTCGTGGCTGTATACCTCCAGGCTCTGCCTCCAACTTCACATGGCCTTGTATTGTCCCTGTCTCTCCATTGGGTGTCACTTGTAGGAACACTTTCCATTGGATTTAGGGCCCATCAGGATAAATCAGAATGAACCTATCTCAAGGTCCTTAGCATAATTACATCTGCAAAGACCCTTTTCCCAAATAAGTTCACACTCACAGACAGGTTCTAGGGGTTGGGACATGCACATATCTTTGTGGAGACCACCATTTATCCACTATGCTATCAGCAATTTTAGAACTGAAGTGGATGCACAGCATGAGAAGAAATGGGTTTGTGTTGGCAACTCTCATGCCTTCTGTCCAGACCCCCTCTTCATACTCTTTATAGGCTGTTTTATCCACTCCCGTGGCTTCTATGAGCTGATGACAGCCAAATGTCTCCATGTTGGACTCTCTCCTCCATGTCAGATCCACAACCACCTGCCTAATTGGCATCCTCATATCCTTAGCTGTTGGATTAAACTAACTGTAGGGCCTACCTGCATCTAAACTGTTTTTTTCAGTTGCATGAGCCAAGAAATTGATATTGTTTAGCCACTTGAATTTACTATTACTTTGACATAGTCTTACTGATACGGATTTCCTCCATGGTTTGACCTGTCTGTCTCTCCAGTCTCCTTTCTCATCATTCTCTCCTTTGCAATCTGTGCTCTAGTCTTACTGAACTTCTAGCAGTTCCTTAAATGCACTGTGTGTGTGTGATCTCCAAGTCTGTCCATGCTGTTTGTCTCTCACCTCTCCCCCACTGGCAGCCCTGCACCACCAGGTTTTGTTCATCCTTTAGGTATCAGTTCATGTCACTTCATCCAAGAAGCCTTCCCTAACTCCTAAATAGAGTCGCTCCTGCCTCCATAGAAGCCTAGACTTTCCTTGTAATGTTTATCTCACTTTATGGTGACTCTTTACCATGCCTTCCATGCTGGACTATAAGCATCCATAAACAACAGGCGTCATATTTCTATTGTCCACTATTTCATTCCATGTCTTGTACAGGACATGGCATATGAGAGGTTTTTAATTTTTGTACAGTAACTGATTATTGTTGTTCAAAGCATCCCTAGGGCTTTTCAAGGATCCAGTGAGTTGAAAGCAGAAGTTGAGGGTAATTAAAGGATAGAGAGGTTGTTGACTGCCCTCTGACCCTCTTCCCCTGGCCCCTCCTTTCTTTGGCTTTTGGAGCAGAATTTGGGGTCTAGACTGTTCCAGGTAGAGTATGGGTATGCCTGAGTTGCTCTGTGGGAGACTTGGTCTCTAGGGAATCAATTTTCTCCAAGTGTCCCCCAGTGTGTCTTCTCAGCTTTGTCCTCTTCTTCCTCCAAAGTTGGATCATTCCCCAGTTTGAGCTCACTCCCCTTCCATCCACCCAAGGCACACACATACACACACACTGGCAATACTCCAAAACATACCAGTCACCACTGTACCCCAGGTACTGTGCTCCGTTTTCATTACCTGGGCTCATGACAATACTGATTACCATGGGATTAAATGTCCCCTTCCTCACTTGGGAGCTCTTAGTGGGTACTGTCCCACGTTCTCTTGAGACAGTGTAACTAGTTCTCCACCTATATAATATCACCAGTTTCCTTGGGACCCGAGTCCAAGGTATACTCTGACCTGAACTCTCTTTTTCCTTCATCAAGCCCTTCAATTTGTTTCTCCCTGATCTAAGTCCAGCATTTCTCCTTCCTTAGAATTCTTAGAATGTCAGAGAACTAGAGGCAACCTCAGATCCCTGACAATATCTTGATTCTTGACTTGGGGCCCAGATTCCTGGGAGTCCAAAGTAGTAGGAATAGGGTCTAAAGTCTATCTAACATTTTGGTTTTTAATAGCACTTTTTTTCTAATTACAAAGTAATGCATGCATGCTCAAGCAGAAAACTTGGGTAAGGCAGAAAAGTATAAGGGAATTTTAAAACTCACCCCACTTGTTCCATTCACCCCATTTAATCTCAATGATTACTGGCACTGATTAAGTGTTTAATAAATATTTGTTGAATGAATTATCTTCATTTTCATTACTTGGAGATAAAATCTACAATTACCTTTTGTTTATCCTTCCAGCCATATATATATTACACATAAATAGGATCATGTACAAACAACTTTGTAGCCTGCTTTTTTTCCCTTTAGGCAATATACTATATATATTTTCCCATATTGGTAGCTTTTTTACATCATTTTTAATGCTTTCATATTAGACCTTTAAATAGTTGTACCATAATTTTCCTAGCCAGTTTACTACCTCTAGACAATTAGGTGGTTTCCAGTTATTTTGATGTTACAAACAACATTGTGTCACACATCTTGGTACATATATTTTTGTCCACACATCTACTTCTTTAGGATGCATTCCTAGAAGTAGAATTGCTGGGTCCTAAGATTAGGCACGTTTTAGGATTTCTGGTACATGCTGACAAAATGGCACTGCCAATTTACCCTCCAAGGCAACTAACTGTCAAAAAAGACCTAAATAGGGTGTTGCCTGATGGTGTAGTGGCTGGGCTTCAGCGCTTTCAATGCTGCGGCCTGAGTTCGATTCCCAGCCAAGGAACTACCCACATAAAAAATAAAAATAAAATAAAGCTCCTTGGGTGATCCTAATGTTTAACTAGAAATGAGAACCACTGCCCTAGAATAAAAGCTTTCCCCATTTTCATCATCAAAAAAAAAAAAAAAAAAAAAAAAAGACCTAAATAAGGAAAATCTGGTACATATTACCTTTGACTAGGTAGCACAGACTAATCAACTCCAAGCTTTTGCCTTTGGCCATAATTAAGCAATTGTGAAACACCGTGTGAGTTCTTGACACCTGCTGACCAGAAGCTAATTAGCTGTCAGATTTTGGAACAAGAAAGGGAGTAACTTAAAACCTATAAACTTTTGTTCGGGGTCCAAAATACTTCAAACCTCGTGACCCGTGAGAGTTCACAGTTGTAAAAGCATTGGGAACGACTGAACCCCAGCGCCTTGCACGGGCCTAGGACAGACTATGGTACCGTCACTATTGCCCTCTTCCCGCTTCTACAGATAGGACACTGAGGCCTTGCCAGTGTCTGCACCCTCAAGTCTCCTGACTCAAATTCTAGGTTGCTGCCCCAACTTTGTGCCACCCAAAAGAGGGCCACCTATCTGCCCCGCCCGGCCCTAATCCAGCGGGCGCCATGCACCTACAGCACCACCCCGGCTTTGGGGCGATGCCGTAGCGGAGATCAGGCGCGGTTTGGCTGGCCGCCGCGCATACTCCGTCCTGCGCGCAGCTCTCGGCTCCAGGGGGCGCGCTCCTCTCCGCGGCCCTGCCCCCGGAGCGGTTGGGATTTGAATCTCTGGCGGGCTGTGGCCGGAAGTGTTGACCTGTTAGCCTGGCATGGAGAGCTTCAGCCTCAGAGCTCGGTGCCCGGTGCAAGAGCAGCGTGCCCGCTGGGAGCGGAAACGCGCCTGTACCGCTCGGGAGCTGCTGGAAACCGAGCGACGATACCAGGAGCAGCTGGGGCTGGTGGCCACGGTGCGGGCCGGACACGCCCTCCAGAATAGGGCAGGGACCCCAGAGTGTGGGAGATCTCTGCTTGGTCGGTGACCCCGAGTATGGGAGTTCTTGAACTGTCCGCGTATATTTGGGGGGTTCGGCTGACTTCTATGGTTTCTAGCTGCGCCCTGGCGTTGGCCTCTTCCTGCAGACTGTATACCGGTGTTCTCTCCTTCGCAGTACTTCGTGGGGATTCTGAGAGCCAAGGGCACCCTGCGACCACCAGAGCGCCAGGCCCTGTTTGGGCCCTGGGAGCTCATTTACGGCGCCAGCCAGTGAGTGGAAGGGGCATGGGGAGAGGGAAGGAGGGAGTGCCCTGGCTTCTGCCAGTGCACGGAGCTCGGAGTCGGAGAGAATCAGGTTCATATTCCGAGTCTGCCGGTTAGCTCACCTGTGGTCTTGGCCCAGTGCCTTACTTAACCTGCCCCAGTTCTCCATCTGAAAATGAGTAACAGCACTACCTCCGGGGCAGGGTTAGGAGAATTAAATATGGTGCTTTAGCAGTTCTTTGGAAGCTCTTTTATTGTCCTCACTCACGCAGAGAGCTGCTTCCCTACCTGGAAGGAGGGCACTGGGGACAGGGGCTGGAGGGCTTCTGCCCCCACCTGGAGCTCTACACCCAATTTGCTGCCAACGCAGAGAGGTCCCAGACCACCCTGCAGGTAACCTGAAGATGACCTCAGGTCCTTCCCCTCTTCCTCTCTTGTCCCATACATTTCCTTTTCACCTGGAGACCCAAACTTCATTTGTACTGTTCCTGCATTGATTGAGCCCTCTGGGCTAAGTTCACTGTAGGTAGACGGGTTCTCTCAGGAGCACAGTTAACTGAGGGCTGAGATGTGTACACAGGTGCTCACAGTATAATGACCAGCTTCTCTGCCTGCCACCAACCCTTGCCCCTTCACTCCAGGAGCAACTAAAGAAAAGCAGACGTTTCCGGAGGTTTGTGCAGCTTCAGGAAGGCCGCCCTGAGTTTGGGGGTCTCAAGCTCCAGGACCTGCTCCCTCTGCCTCTGCAAAGGCTCCAGCAGTGAGTGAACTCACCCTGACTCAGCCAACTTCTCTTTTCTGTGTCTGTATGACTGCTGCCCTCGGCTTGTGAGATTCCATGGGATCTGTTCCAACGCCTCTCTCCTGGAACAAATTGCTCCTAAAATCCTTTTGGAAGAGTAAATGTGAACCCCCTGGACTACCTGGGGTCTGCAGCCATAGGCCCTTAGCTGGAACTGTGGAACCCTACATTGAAGTGAGGGGGCCTGTACTAGGGCTGGTGACAGGGCACTTGGCAGAGTTTACTGAGATTGAGAGGTTGGCCTAGCATAGAATTTCTGTCCCTGGGGATGAGTTAAGAGCTCATGGGTTGTGTATCCTCCTTGGGTTGATTAACTGTCATTGTGGGATGTGACCTCCCAAACTGTGGTCAGTCTGCCCTGACTCTTCAGTAGGATGGAAGAGGGCCATATGGTGTGAGACCAGGTTTTCAAATAGGATACAAGAGCCGACAGGAAACCTTTCCTGGCCTTGCAACTAAGTATGTGGATGGGGTGACGTGTGTGTCAGGCAGAGGGAATTTTGCCTAGCTCTACTTCCCTTCATAGTCTTCCAATTGTCTAATTCCAGGTATGAGAATCTTGTCATTGCTTTGGCTGAAAACACAAGTCCCAACAGCCCTGACCACCACCAACTCACACGTATGTTCTTCCTCTGCCAAAACTCAAGGCAGGAGGCTGCCTATCCCTTGCTGGTTGTGACCTCCCAACAGTGTCTGGTATGCCTCTATCTTCCCTTGACATATATACGATGTCCCTATTGTCCTGCCTATTCTTCAAGAAGTTAGACCCTGACCCCGGTCCCCTTGGGAACAACCTGTGTTTCACCACCACCAGTCACTCACAGTCAAAATTATGCTGGGAATGGGGTGGGGGGTGGTATTTCAGGGGCTGCTCGGCTGATCAGTGAGACTGCCCAGAGAGTCCACACCATTGGTCAGAAACAGAAGAATGACCAGCACCTCCGGCGTGTTCAGGCTCTGCTCAGTGGACGCCAGGCAAAGGGGCTTACCTCAGGTAGTCTTCCTTTTTACTCCTCATTTCTCACATGCCTTTTCCTCCCCTCTTCCTCTATATCCCCAGCACATACCCCCATCTCCTCAGCCTCCCTTTCCTACTGTTCCCATGGAGTGTGGTCCTGGAGCTGTACCAAAATAACAGCTTCCCCATCTCCTAGGTCGCTGGTTCCTGCGCCAGGGCTGGCTGTTGGTGGTGCCTCCCCGTGGGGAGCCTCGGCCCCGAATGTTCTTCCTCTTCTCTGACCTGCTCCTCATGGCCAAGCCTCGACCCTCATTGCACCTACTGCAGAGTGGCACCTTTGCTTGCCGGGCCCTCTACCCCATGACCCAGTGTCAACTCCACAGGGTCTTTGGCCACTCAGGAGGCCCTTGTGGTGGACTGCTCAGTGTAAGTTATAGGCAGGAGCCCTAGGTAAGGTAGGAGAGGAACAAAATATACCTTTCAAATGAGTATGTACCTGTTTGTCTCCTCGGCCTGGGCCCCTTTCATAGGAACTGAGCCGTCTACATTGAGAGAAGGTAACTGGGGCTTGGGGTTATATCTAGTTCTCACCTCAGTCCTGAATTATCTCCATGGGAACAGCAAGGCCTTCAGCTTTAGCCTGGACCTTTCTGAGCCATGCACTAAGAGGTGGTCTCTCCTTAGTTGTCCTTTCCCCATGAGGAGCTACTGCTTATGTCCACAGACCAGGAGGAGCTTTTGCGCTGGTACCACAGTCTGACTTTGGCCATCAGGTGAGTTGTGTCTTCCTTCAGGAAGAGTGTTGTGATGGGGCCTAGGAGCTAGAGATGAGCAGTTCAGATCCTATCTCATGTCCTTCATCTGTCTGGGAACCCCTACCCTGTGGGCGATTTTGTTTCAACAGAGCGCTCATGCCAGTGCCTGGACTGACTTGTCTTCTCTCCACAGTAGCCAGAAGAACTAGAAGAATCTTACAGATTCCAGAATTCTGGATACTTCAGGGATAGGTCAGCAGGGTCAAGAGTACAAAGAAAACTTCACTACTAAACAAAACACAGAATTCTTCATGGTTTGAGAAAGGTCATTTTGTGCTTGCCTGGGACCAAGCCACACCAGGTTATTTGACCAGTCCTTAAGAATCAGGAAACCAAATCTGCCCCAGCTGAACCTCTGCTGAACCAGCTCTTCCAGCTCAGATGAGGGGATTTGGGACTGAGGCGCTCGGTGCTATGTCTGTGATCAGTTGTTGATGAAGATTGCAGCTTTGCAAACATGGCTATTTTTATGTTGTATGTGGTTTCTATAATTTATTTTCCCACTAGACTTTAGTAAAGTTTTGTATTTTGGAAAGGCCTCTCAGTCTGTTCTGTGATAGGAGAAAAGGGATGTTTGTGCCCTGAAAGCTGGCATGAAGGTGGCCTCAGGAATACAAGGAAAAGAATTGGAGCTCCCTCTATCTTCTCAGCTCTCACCCTGGAAGCCAACATTGTTTTGTCCTAATAAGGGAAGCTTTTCAAGGAGGCCCAGTTGTTCTTAGGCACCTAGTATGGGTGTGTGTGACCGGCTGGAATGGAAAAAGCACACGGAGCATCCAGTCACAAGAACAGACTTTGTTTTACTGAACCTTCAGCCATTGTCCCTCCTTCCCGGCGGGGGCGGTAACTGCTGCATCTTCTCCTCAGCCCTTGCTCCACTCCCCAGGGAGTAGCTAGGTTCCTTGTCTCTGTGCTCCATTTTAGGGGCTCCTTCCAGGGCTGACAGTCACTGGCATCCTCCTCAGCCTCCTTTATACATACATCCTCAGGAAAGGGTATGCTGGTCTCTGTGAGGGGAAGGTCAGGCATGTAAGTTCCAGTCTCAGATTTTGTCTCTACCTTCACCAGACTCACCTCCCAACCCGTTACCTGGTTCTGAAACCTCCACACCCTCATTTGGCTTGTTCTTTTGTAGCAGCTGGTGGATGGTGTGTATCTTCACATTCAGAAGTTCCTGCTGGGCTCCAGCCAGGGTAGTCACACTGCAGACATGGCCACTCAGAGGCTGCCCAATCTATGTCCCCACCTCTGTCACCTACCACACGTTGCTTTCCTTACCGCTCAAAAAGGGGGTCCAGCTGGGCCATCAGATCATTCAGGTGTTGCTCTGTCTGGGCCAGCTGTTGTGTCAACTGGGCCAGCTCTTGCTCTGGAGGTAGAGAAAAGGAGAGCAGTGGTTACTCACCTGCTGTCCCCTACTCCCCTGCCAAACACAGACTTCTGCAGGACCCACCTGACTGCCCTGATTCTGTCTTGCCTGCCTTCTCTTGGAGAACAGCCTCATCTTCCCCCTGCTATGGAGAAAGGAAAGGGCAATATTGCAGCAACATGGGTCTTCATCACTTCAGAGTCTCCAAAGCCAGTAAGAGGAGGAAGATAATTGCAGGTAGAGAAAGCTATTGGGTTTTTAGCTCAGACAATCACAACCACATCTAGTCTAGCTTCTCATCCAGGACATGAAGCAACATGTCGGTATGTCCCAACGTATGGTCACTCGGGACTACTGAAACATCTCCAGGAAAGAGCAGCTAGCTCCCTCCGGTTTGATAAAGCTCTGGTTAATACCTTATATTCAAAGCCCCAAATTGTCCTTCATGTATCTTCTTTCTATGGTACTGATTAGAGCCTTCCCAAATCATGTCTTTTCAACATAATATCCCCTCAGGAATTTGAAGACAATGGTCATTCCCCTTGCCCCCCTTTCCTACGTCTTTGGTTTAATATCACCAATCTTTTTCTGTTGGTGCTCATTTGACATGGTTTCTCTGGTTGCTTTACTGAGTTTGTAGTGGGCTTAAAGTAGTGCCCTGAAAAGAATAAAGTTCTCCAGGAGTGTCCTGCTCAGAAGATAAAGTGCAATACCTCATTCCTAGCATTGATGTGGTAAGTGGGTTGTCATATCAAACAAATGGACTTTATTAGTCAGCTAATAAACTGCTGCTATTAGGTTTCTTTCTGGCTATACTTGGGTCCAAAAATTTATCTATCCCTGTTACTTTCATCATTAAACTCAGTCCTTGATCCTAGCCTGTCAAGTCTATTTGGGATCATGATTAGCTATCCCTATGAGTTATTCCATCTAATTTCCTATCTCCAAATTGGTTCAGCCCTCTATTTCCCATTGCAAGTGATAGGGACAGGGCTGAAGATACAGCCCTGGGAGGTATTACTTTCCATTTCAACAGTTTCAGTTCACCAAAATGTACTATCAGTTCACATTTCAGGGCCTCCTTCCCAAGGAGAACATGAGACTGTTTGGTACCTTGAATTCTATAAACTCTTGACTACAGAAATCAGCCACTTGGGTCAAGACTGGAGTCTCACCAGGAGTCCCTTTTGTTGTATGGACACTTGCTGGAACCAGTTGCTAGCTTTGGGTAATCTTAAGCAAGTGACTTAAATCTCTTCATTGGATTGATGGGAGAACTAAATGTGGTCATTATTTACTTACAACTTACCACGCGCCCATCCATTACCTCGCTGGATGCTCAAAGTAACCCCATGATGTTGGAAAGCCAAGGAACTACTGTTCATTTTATAGACTGACAGATATCTCTTGTTCTTGGTAACATAGCGCCCCCACGGGAAATTCAGGCCCGGGGGCATCCACACCCGTGATCTACCCGCACCTGCCAACACTTGTACAGCACAAAAGCCACGACAGCCGCGGTGTACAGAGTCCCCAAAGGCAGTGCCCTGGCCCGGGCTCGTTCGTGCTGGTTCTTGGGCGGCGGCCGCCGCGGGGCTTCCGTGGCTCTAGAGCCGACCTGGGTGGGGTCCCCTGCGAAGGAGGGCAAAGGCAGGTCAGCAGAGCTAGAGCCTGGGACCCGCGGGCAGTCCCAGCCTCCCTGGAGCAGCCCTCGCAGGTACCTGGGTGTGCCTGGTGGTCGGGGGTGGGGTGGTCTCCGCGGGCCCCAGGCAACGCAGACACAAGTAGCAGCCCTAGCACACCAGCGAGTGAGCCTGAGCTCGCCATTGCAGGACAACAGAGGGAGTATGCGCATGCGTACGCGCGCTCCGAAGCTGGTCTCCCTTTGGCTCTCTCCCAAATGCCGCTTAGTGTATGGGCGGAGCCAGAAATTTGCATAAGACTGTTGGCTCAGCTTTCTTAAATTAGTTCATTTATTGTCTTTTTAAGTGTTCTATGTTAGCTAGATTCCTCCAGGAGCCTTAGAAAATTATGTCTGAAAATGGTTTTTATTTCTTAGGCCATCAACATCCTCACCCTAATCAAAACATAAGTTTTCTGATAGACCTATAAAAGGTCACTGTAGGAAACCAACTAGACGGCTCGTGCTGAAGGCCTGTTTCCTAGGCTACAGACGAAGGACTTGTTCCTCATTACTACGCCTGGGGGAAAGTCCCCGGACCAAGGGGCAGAGAGTGCCGCGTGCGCAAGCACGTAGACCTTCCCTGCCTTCCACTGCTTTAACTCGCTAAGAAGCGATCCTGCCTCGGCGGGGGAGCTGAGCGGCGTGCGGCAGGGCGTCATCCGTCATGTGCTCTAGTTACGCAGGCAGTGCGCCTGCACGCGCACCAACTACACGGGGCTCATTCTCAGCGCGTCCGCATTTTAGGAAAAAATGCAGCAGATTACAAACATGCTGTGTTGCTGAGTTGCAATAATGACACTAATACCCATAATTGTCTAATACACCCCAGAATTATCTCCAGTTACTTGATCCACCTTCTGTTGATTAAAGGCGTTTATCCAAATAAAGTGCTGAGAACCATGCCTAGCAATTAGTGATTTTAACCTGAGCGGCTACCATAAGGCACTTGTACATTAACCCTCTCCCGCACCTTCAGCTGCCATTCCCTTTCCGCACCGTTAACATCTACACAACCCTCAGA
Source organism: Lyroderma lyra (assembly GCA_004026885.1). Taxonomy (NCBI): domain Eukaryota; kingdom Metazoa; phylum Chordata; class Mammalia; order Chiroptera; family Megadermatidae; genus Lyroderma; species Lyroderma lyra. The sequence goes on from PVJL010005325.1 coordinate 102,367, forward strand.
TCTCAGCTCCTTGTGTTCCCTTCCTTCAGAACCCTTAACTTCCCCTGTATTCATTACTGTAGCTATTGTGCTTTCTTCAAACCATTATTATGTCAACTATACCTCAATAAAACTGGAAAAATCTTTTAATTCATTAAAATTAATTATAGAAAGAAAATACCGCTAGACTGTAAATTCCATGAGAACAGAGCCATATCTTTTTTTCTTTACCATTTTATTCCTATAACCTAGTATAGCACCTGGCAGTAGCAGGCATTCATAATCCTTGTTGAATGCAATTAACGTTTCAAAATGACCCAATAGGCAAATATTATTAAGCTTTTTTAAAGAATGAGGAAACCAAGGTTCAGAAAGTTTAAGTTATTAATCCAGAGACAGGGCAAAGATTCCATCCATTTTCTCTCTCCATATCAATCTGCTTTACATCACCCCACCCCCAGTTCTTCCTCCTCTTTTTTCCCACGACTTCTCCAGATGGACTTAGGTAGTCCCCTCTGTTTCACACTGTCTTTTATAATTGTCTGGGATTCATACTATTGTCTTTCTAATTAGACCAAGAGCTCTTTGAAGAAAGAAACCATTTTCCATTCATGTTTGTATCTCCAGAGCTTGGCACATAAGCAAGCAATCTCGGTACATGTGTATTAAAATGAATGAAGTATATGCATGTCAAATAAATGAATGAAATACGAGTATATCTTCTTGTCTTTCCAGAAAGGAAGGAGGCAGGGCAGGAAGAGACCCACACCCAAGGGAAGGGAGTTGTCATAGTCTAGCTAACTACCCAGAGGCAGCCTTGATTGCAGACCTGGTTAGTCCAAACCTTGAGTCCAAGCCAGTTGGCAGAGTCAATGTGAATAAGCGGTTCAGCCAGGTACAATACGATAAATGGCCTCCACCTGATTGTTGCCTTTAGGGAATTTGGAGCCACTATTGGCAGATCTGATTTTTTTCCAAAAAATCAACAAATTGGGATTTTTAAAAACTGGAAATCTCTTTAAGTGTTGACAAGGAATCAATGGCATACTGAACAAATTTACACCTGAGTGGATAATTTTTAAAAATTCTCCTTTTTTATATGACAAAATTATTTTCAGTGATAATCAGGAAATGAAACAAATAATAAGGGCCAGAAAAGTAACTAATGATAAGGTCCAGAAGTTCAGACAGTGAGTTATTTGTTTTATTTGAATGTCTGATATAATCATGACAGTATAAAAATATATTTAGTTAAAAATTAAAAAGAACAAGAAAGGAAAAGGTAATGGGTTAATATTTAATTACATTCTCGTATTTTTTGAGAAAAGGGGCAAAAATCTTATCCCTACATATTAATCTGAGTATGAATAACATTATCATTTCTTTTTGTGAAATTAACTCCTGCAAATTTGTCAAAAGTAACCTTTTGCATATTCACATTTGATAGGGAATACAGCTAGATCTGTCAACTTTCACTCATAGTTGATCAAAGAATGACTTTTATTAATGTTCATTTCAAAAGGTTTTTTTTTTTACATGAAACAACAGATATACAAATAGGGAAAGTCTGGTTTTTTTAAAGTCTTAAACATAGGGTGTTAAGCAAAATTTGTAAAAATTCCATTTCATAATAAATCCCAGGAAATTTCAATATAAAGACTCCAAGTGGTCATCTACAAAGGCAGAATTAAAGTAACTCAAATTCAATTTCTTTGACTTTACAATCCTTGTGCTATCATTGTTTATTTTAAATCTATGGGTTAAGTACAGGAATATGTATTATCATCGGTGTTGGAGACAGAGATTGTGCCCAAAGCAAACTTGAACAATTCCACACTGTTAATAATTGATTCTATTTTATTTATTCATATAAAAATTTTAATTAAATTTATTGGGGTGACACTAGTTAGTAAAATTATATAGATTTCAAGTGTACAATTTGATAATACATCATTTATATATTGCATTGTGTGCTTATCACCCAGAGTCCGTTCTCCTTCCATCACCATACATTTGACCCCCCTCCCTCCTCTACCACACCCATAACTAATTCTAGATATAAAAAGTACATGTAGATTAATCTGTTTGTGTCAGGAGCCATTTGTATAACTAATTGGGAGTTCTCCAGATTAACTTTCATGTAGATTACAGTGTTATTTAAAGGATAAGTAATACAAAGGTGCTAATTTGAAGACTGAATATTATTAAAATTCATCAGTAACCACAGAAATTTAGAATGCAGATCTACAAAAGATTTTTCTGAGAGGAGTATTTTATCACTGACATTTTTTAAAGAATTGCTGGTACATGGTAGTAATTAAAAGGAGACTGATTTTTAGTTAGTTTTGTTTTAAAATTCTCTGCAGCCCATGCCCTTTTATTGCTTGCAACTGGAGGGTCAGTACCTCTCCTGCTATCCCCATCCTTGGCACACCACTGCAATCATTTAAATTTTTAAAAAACGTTGTATGGGCCAGAGAAAACATACCTCTGACTTCTTTCTAAGGTTTATATTTGGAACTTGAACTCCCTCTGCCCACATCAATAGCCTCCCACGTGATTGGGATGTCTCTGGGCACGGCAAGTACTCCACTCCCTGAACAAATAAGAAGATAGGGCTCAGCTTCCCAGGACAGTATAGAAGCAGAGGTTTCTTTAATTCAACTAACTTTTGAGATTGACATTTCTTAGGTCAGTTGGATGAAGTGGGCCAGGAGTGGGGAATCTAGCTTCATCTATCCCTCAAATTATTACACCAGTGATAATAACAATGACAATGGTCAGCCTAACTCATTCACCTTGGGTCAGCCTTGGGGTGCGGTGAAATTGTACATACCAGGAAACCTCCCAACCACATTCCACTTTATAGCATGCTCATTGAGGAATACCTTCCGTCATGGGACACAGAGTTGGAGAGAAGATTCAGACAGCCTGTGGCAGAAGGGAATTTGTCATAAGGCCTGGCTTCCTTGTCTTGTGGGTCCTACCTCATGCCACTTGTGCCCTGTCTCGGAGTCTTCACGGGCTCATCCACACAGTGGCACAGTAAACTCAGGCCTGCCTCTCTCTTCTCCGGCTGAAGTTGGTACAGGGCCATGGGCAGTGGGGTAGAGAGGAGGGGGGCAGTTGTTGCAGAAGCTCAGGAGCGGCTGGGTGGCGCAGGTGCAGGCACGGGGCGGTGGCTTCGTTCTTTCACTCATCCTTCCCCTCCCCCTCCCTCCCCGGAAACCAGCGACTTTGCCACCACTAGTATTGGGGATCGTGAGCGATGGGCGCCAGGCTCACGGAGGGGTGGGAGTAAGGGGGGCTGCTGCAGCTGTCAGGCCATAACCAGGCTGACACCTTGGCTCAGGGCAGAGTGCTTGAAGACAGAGTTCCCACATCAGCAGTAATGAGCGGAGGTGACAACTGCACATGTCTGCTGCTAGTGCCCGGTAAGCTGGGCGGAGCAGGGGCAGGGGGAGGGGTCATGTGGCCCCATGTCCCACCTGCTGGGATCTGGAGGGTTGGGCTGGACAGTAACACCCCCATCCTCTCACATCCACAGGAATCCCCTCTATGACCAAGGCCTGGGGACTGTGGGCCCTCTTTGGAGCTGTGACACTGCTGCTTCTCATCTCACTGGCTGCACACTTGTCCCGATGGACTAGTGGCCGGAGCAGGAGCCATCCAGGACCAGGACAGTGAGTGGGGGAAAACAGATGGGTTAACTGAGACTTTCTCCTTACCAAGAAGTCCCTATTCATCTCCTAAACTTTGTGTTGCAGTTCTGGAGGGTCTGTGGAAGAGGTCCCTCTGTATGGGAACCTGCATTATCTGAAGACAGGTAGGAAGTTGGCAGAGGGGAGGGACACAGAGACGAGGTTCTGGGTGGTGGAATGAGGGGCTGCAACAGGAGGAACAAGTGACCAGATTCCTACTCCCTGTCCCAGGACGGCTGTCTCAAGAACCAGGGCCAGACCAGCAGGATCCAACACCTGGAGGCCCTGCCAGGGTGAGTCAGTTGTGCCTGAGGAAGAGGGGAGGGAAGGAAGTGGGGGCTTTTTCAAGGGTCCAGTGAACTTCTAACAGCCTTGCATCTCCAGGCTGCAGGGGAGGTGATGTGCTATACCAGCCTACAGCTGCGGCCTCCTCAGGGCCGAATCCCTAGCCCAGGAACCCCCATCAAGTACTCAGAGGTGGTACTGGACTCTGAGCCAAAGCCCCAGGCCTCAGGCCTAGAACCGGAGCTCTACGCCTCAGTGTGTGCCCAGACCCGCAGAGCCCGGGCTTCCTTCCCAGACCAGGCCTATGCCAACAGCCAGCCTGCACCAAGCTGAGATGGAGGACCTGTCACAGTGGGGTATGCATCGCCCCAGCTTCCTCTGTTACTGCTACCTTGTCTGGGTAAAGACTGTTTCCCAGCAACCCCCAGATAGGCAGCCATTGCCCGGTCACAGGAGGTAATTTTCCCCAAATGTCCTATCTGAACTGTGAGGGAGATCTCTCAGGGGAATGGCAGGCTCCCAGTTTCTTGAGGACGGAGGAAGCAGAGACATTGGTCTCTTCCCCACTTTTTTTTTCTTTCTATTCTTCCCAGCCCCCAAACTATCAGGTTCTGACTTCTTCCTCCTTCCGGAGTTTAACTAGGTTCTCCCCACTACCGCTCTCTTGCAGTGTACCCCTGACATCTCAGTGTCTCCTCAGACACAGGAAGTAGGCAATGGGGGAGAGGGTAAGAACCTCAGAGGACCTGGGTGGGTATTCCCTCTGGCCCTCACAGGCTGGAGGTGTCCTGGAACCTAGCAACCTGAGGAACTCGAACCTTCTGAGTTGAGAACCCTGGCAGGAGAATACCAGTCACCATCCTGCTGCCTTTGTTGTGTTCCCCAGTTTTCAAATAAAATTTCTCAAAAGGTGTTTAGATTTTACCTGGTGGATTATAGGTCTGCAACAAACTCCACATGGTGGGCATGTGAGCTTTGCTGTCAGCACAGAGCACTTTTCAGGGCATCTATCTGGGGAAGAGACCCAAGAGGGACAGCTGCATCAACACTGCAGGTGGAGGCCGGAACCCAGCTCCTAGGTGCTGCTGCTGCTGCTAGAACAGCCCCAGAATTAGCACTCAGAGCCACCCGACCTGGGTTCTGCAAGATCACCATTCTCTGACCTATTCTCCCCACCGACTCTCTAACTGTGCTGCCACCTCCACAACCTGAGGTCTAAGCCATTTCTCCCTAGGGCCTCTCCGCTGTAGAGGCAGATCTGGCTTGACAGACCTGAGGTTTGAGGGGCAGAAGAAAGGGGAAACTGAGGCTTTTATTTCCAAACTTTTCCCCTTCCCACTTAAAGTCCTAGAGAAAACCAGAGTAGGAAACCATGGGACTGAGACCCGAAATTACTGCTGGTGGTCCCAGTAAGAAGGGGGACCTCCTCTGCACACACATACAATAACCCAAATGCCCTTGGGTTTCTGGACCTCTGAAGACTCCAACCTGGGCCTTCCCAGAAGAGGCCCGGGTCGCGGTTAAGGGCAGGCCACAGGGGCTGTGTGGGAGGTAAGGTGGCTTTGGGGGCGGGCACCGGATGCGGGAAACCACTGGAAGAAGGATGTGGGGCTCTGAGTGCTGCTGTGCTTAAGACGGCTTAATATGTCAGCGGCCTGGGGTACGTGAGGGCTTGACCCTGTAAGCGGCGGGTAGTTGGAAACCGGCCGGGAATCGCAGCCGAGGCCTCAAACATCCTCCAATTCGGATTCGCTCTCCCCACGGACCTCTGCGGCTCCCGCGGCCTCCGCAGGCTCAGGACCAAGCCCCGAGCGCCCCCACCTGGCCCTACGCGGCCTCGCTACCACCTCTGTGCGGACGTAATGCTGCTCGGTCTGCGGCATGCTGGGAGATGTAGTCCCGACGCTTCCGGGCAGTCGCAGAATGTAGCGTGGGACCCCCTTAAGTGGGAGCACTGTAGTTCCGGGAGCAGCTGCCTACCGCGTTCGGAGAACGTGGCGGACTCGCTTTTTGTGGAGCTGGGTGTGACTTGAATTTTGTTTTCCTTCCAGTTTCCTAAGCCTGGTCCTCTGCCCTCTCTTCTCTATAACCCTTGAATTTTTCTTAGCTTCTTCTCTTGTCTGCCACAGGCTGGTGCCTAAGCCCTCAAAACTGAATGCAAAATAAAAAGAGAAAACATTAAAAAAAAAAAAAAAGACTGAATGCAGCGTTTGTGGCAACCTTCTACTCGATCCCTGTGTCTAGGGAATAAATAAGCTGGGGTTGTGCTTCAGACACCTGAGGGCCCCCTTGCCACATCTCTCTCGCTTCATCTTACCAAATACCTGGGAATTTTCTCCCCTTCCATAGTTCCAGGTGCTTTAGTGGCCACCCTTTCTGCACTGGTATCTGATTTCAGCCAGAAGGATTGCCTGTCCCCACAAATTCCCAGAGGGCAGGTCCTTAGGGGAAGCCACCTCTGGGGCCCCAGTTTTACTCCTCTTATAGGACATGGTTAACGAATTACTTATAGATGGGGAGGGACCTCTAAAGCCATCTCACCAGGGCCCCTCCATCTTTGGCCTTGCTCTGCACTCTGTTAGGATGAGTCTAAACATTCAAGCTGCAAGGAAGGAAACAGAGCTGGGACCTGGGGAGAGACCACGTCTTAATTATTTCATTTGAAACCTTGAATCCAGCCACACCCAGAGTTAGATTTGCTTCTTGAACTTTTTGATTATGTAAGCTAATAAATTCCTTTATTTGCTAAAGTCAGTCTAGATTAGATTTTCTATCTCTTGCAACTGTGAGTTCTGACCTACTACAATTACACTTGATCTTAGCCAAAAGGCCAAGAAGTGATGATCTACTACTATTAATGATTTCTGTTTTAAAGTCTTTTGGTGATTATCAATGTATCTGTTAGTAATACTTAGATTCTGGGTATATGGCAACTCTATGAAGACCTCCCTTTTATACTCTCTGACAACTCTCAGTTATAGGTGAGGAACTTTAAGTGGGCTTTGCTGAGCTCCTGGTAGAGAATTCTCTGCGGAAAAGTTTTCTAGAGAAGACTCTCAGAGTCACGAGCAAGGGCCTTCAGGAAGGCAGCCAGTTCGAGAAACAGCCTGCTTCCCAGGAACAGTCAATGGCTTTGCTGAGTCTCCCCACTCTCCAAAAAACTAATGGTGAATTGAATTTCTCAGTCCTTGAGGCTGAGAGAATGCAGACAAACCAGAGGGCAGAGAGAGCTGCTGGAGGAAACAGGCAAATCTCTTTTGCAACAAAATGGATGGACCTGGAGATCATCATGCTTAGTGAAATAAGCCAGAGAGAAAAAACAAAGAACTGTATGACTTCACTCACATGTGGAATATAAAACTGAAAGCAAAGAAAAAAGAAATGAAGAAACAAATAACCCATGGACACAATCAATAGTTTAATGTTTATTTGGGGATGAGTAGGATAGGGAGGGGAGAAAGGGGAGGGGGTGGGAGAGGATGGGGGGGGAGGCTAAATATAGGGTGATGGAAAGAGAAGTCACATTAGGTGGTGAACTTATTATACATCAAGTTGACAATGCACTGTAGAATTGTATGCCTGAAACCTATGTAATCCTTGCTAACAGATGTCACCCCAATAAGTCTAACAATAAAAATGAATTAAAAAAAAAAAAAAAGAGCCTTTTTGGCTCTCTGAGCAGCACCATGGCGGTCGGCAAGAATAAGCGCCTCACGAAAGGCGGCAAGAAGGGAGCCAAGAAGAAAGTGGTTGACCCATTTTCTAAGAAAGATTGGTATGATGTGAAAGCACCAGCTATGTTCAATATAAGAAATATTGGGAAAACACTAGTCACGAGAACTCAAGGAACCAAAATCGCATCTGATGGTCTCAAAGGTCGTGTTTTTGAAGTGAGCCTAGCTGATCTACAGAATGATGAAGTTGCATTTAGGAAATTCAAGCTAATTACTGAGGATGTTCAGGGCAAAAACTGCCTGACTAATTTCCATGGCATGGATCTTACCCGTGACAAAATGTGCTCCATGGTCAAAAAGTGGCAGACGATGATTGAAGCTCATGTTGATGTGAAGACTACCGATGGTTATTTGCTTCGTCTATTCTGTGTTGGTTTTACTAAAAAACGTAACAATCAGATTCGGAAGACATCTTATGCTCAGCATCAGCAAGTTCGCCAAATCCGGAAGAAGATGATGGAAATCATGACCCGAGAGGTGCAGACAAATGACTTGAAAGAAGT